>JANPXK010000548.1:0-34116 GCA_024704745.1 Rosa lucieae
AATCCTTTAACTCCTCAAAAACCGCCCCACATGCTGTTAGTCCCTTTTTTTCCCGAGATTTGGAATCACTAATCTCGATTTACTGACATCGATTGACTCCTCCTTTAACCGTCCATCCAAGGGGATATTTGCATGCCTAATCTTCCTCCATAAGTAAACCCAAATTTCCAATCCCAAAATCGTTTCATCAACAGCAATCTTTCTTAATTGCTTATCATTATCACTCTTCCATTCTCACATTCTCTAAAGCCATCATCAATGGAACCACAAAACCGGCATCCAACCGAGGATGGAGGAAGCAACAAAGTAGCTGAGAGTAGTCCTAACATGCATTGCAAGCAAGTAATACCAGGTGGCTTCCTACTACAGATCAGATAAGAATCCTTAAGGAGCTTTACGATGAAAAAGGAGTTAAGTCCCCCACTGTAGAGCAGGTTCAGAGGATCACTCTCCAGCTAAAATGGTACGAACAGATCGAGAACAAGAACGTTTTTATTGGTTCCAGAATCAAAGGGCTCGGGAGAAGCTGAAAAAGATGAATCTCACTTCGGATGTTCAAGTGCCCAAGCAAAGATCAGGGCTTGTTGGTGGATCCATTAATCTCAATTTTGGGTCAACTAGTTCTGCTGATGTTGGTGGATCCATCATGGAACAACGAGGAGAAGATCACCAGGAGATTAAAACCCTTTCACTGTTTCCCATGCACGGTGAGGACATCTTTGGCAACATGAAGACTACTTCCGACGGAGGTGGTGGTCACGGTGGTGGCTCTACATTTCCCTTGAGCTCAGTCTTTCCTGCAGGGCAAAGCTGGAAAAAGTTTCCGGAGCCGCTAACTCGGCTTAGTAGCTTCGCGAGTGTAGGGACACTTAGAATTGCCCCGAAGAGTTGTATTTATGACTTTTTTTTTTGCCATAATTTTGGAGATATAAACTCATCATAGACAATTGAAAGGGCATCCTAAGACTCAAAATAAAAACAAGAACAACACGCAACATACAAAAAAAAAAAAAACGTTTTGGACTTAGGGATATTTCTATTCTCCTTTCGGTAACTCCTTTGGAACATGACCAGGTGAAGAGAGGAACGATTTTTGGCGGAGCTCAGCTCACTTGATTGACAGGGGACGGACCCTTTTTCAGCACTTCTCATATCCAAACTAGACCTCACATCCCATTGGATGCGCCCTACGATGAAGAAGATATTTACCAAAATTCAATTTGACACTAATAATAAACAAACAACCACGAAATAAAGAACAAAGATAAACCAAAAAACCGAAATATGAATATAAAACCTAAAACAAAGTTAACGCAATTTTTTTTTTTTTTGTAGGCTAAATAGGCTTAGTATTGTATAGTGTTGCCCCCCTAGTGTTGCTAGGCATAGTGAAGAAATGATTATGGGCCTCAAAAACAGGCCTTCATGAATGGGCTTTGCAAGAGTAGGAACACTAGAATTGTCCCCATGTCTTATGCGAATAAACTGTCTACGACTCCTCTGAGTCCCAGACATTGAGAAAGTATTTCTTCAAGTATCTCCCATTGATAGGGTTATGATGGACATCTCCATCCAGGTCCTTGAGATGAAAAGCTCCTTTCCCTAAGATTTTATAAATGATGTACGGGCCTTCCTATCTTGGAGTCCATTTGCCGCGACCATCTAATTTTTCGCCAAGCGGGAGAACTGCTTTCCAAACCAACTCTCCTTCGCTGTAATTCCTTCCCCTTGTTCGCTTGTCATAGACTCGAGCGACTCGTTACTTTTTCATGACCAAACTATCTAAAGCCTCCAAGCGCTTTTTGCTAAGGTCTTCATGTTCCTGCCACATAGCCTGAACGTAGTCTTCTCCAATGAGATGATGTTGCTCTTGGACTCGTAATGATTGGACGTTGACTTCCAAAGGTAGGACTGCGTTATGGCCAAACATCAAAGCATAAGTGTAGTCGCGGTGGGATTTCGCTTCGATGTGCGGTAGGCCCAAAGAGTCTCATAAAGGGTCTCATGCCATTGTCGCGGATTAGCTTCCAACATTTTCTTCAGCAAAGTGATGATGATTTTGTTGCTGGCCTCCGCTTGACCGTTAGACTGAGCATAATAAGGACTGGAATGGACGAACTGTATTCCCCATTCCTTTGCCAGTGTATCAACTTCACCACCCATGAAAGCTGCCCCCCGGTCTGAAACAAAAACTTCTGGGATACCAAATCTGCATATGATGTTCCTAAATAGGAATTGTCGCAACGTACCACCAGATGCTTCTTTCAAAGGTTCTGCTTCGACCCATTTTGTAAAGAAATCGGTCGCGACGATGATGAACTTGTGCTGAAGTGATGAATGTGGGTGAATCATCCCAATTAAATCTAGCGCCCATCCTCTTGCGGGCCAAGGCTTAATAATGGGTTGCATCGGAACATTAGGGACATGCTAGACCGGCCCATGAGCTTGGCAGTCCAAACAACCTTTAGCGAATGCGATGCAATCCTTCAAGATACTGGGCCAAAAATATCCATGTCGTCTGAGCAACCATCGCATCTTTGGACCTGCTTGGTGAGCACCGCAAATGCCGGAATGAACTTAGCGCATGAGTTGTTTCGCTTCGCAGCCATAAACACATCTGAAGTCTATGCCATCTTCGCCGCGTCGTCACAGCTCGTCACCTTTAAGAAAGTAATTTAGTGCAAGAAAACGAATCTTCCTGTCGGCAGTGGGATTTGGCTGCTTGAGATAAGCGATCAAAGGGATGCTCTAATCTACGTCAATGGGTTCCAGGGTCGCGACTGAGGTATCATCTGGAGGATCTCTTCTCGCCATCCATGAAGGAAACGTACGACACTCAACTTTAAGGATTCTCTCCCGCACGCCATATCTCAATGTTACCCCCGTTGCCAGTTGGGCTAACTCGTTCGCTGCAAATTTCGCTCACGAGGAATGTGCTCAAGATGCATGTTATCAAACTGGTCCAACAAGTCTAATGCCCTGTTCCAATAAGGAACTAACGTGAAGCTATTGCATCTGAACTCGTTGCACAACTGATTGATAACTAAGAGAGAATCACCAAGTATTTGTACATCTCTGATTCCCATTTCCAGTAGTACCTCTAGGCCTATAATGAGGGCCTCATACTCTGCTTGGTTATTGGTACACCAGAACTCCAACTGGAAAGAGTAGGAAAATTGATCGCATACAAGACCATATTGTCTGAAACGTTCTTCAGACAACAAAAAGCATATGAGTCGTTGTTGTTCTTTCTGGTGTTCAGACAACAGTAATGTGCTGTGCTGCTATTGTGCAAAATTTTCTCATACGACAGTTCCGTGCTATTGTCTGATTTCACCCATCAGACGGCATTGAGATAGACAACAGCAACGTGTCTTATCAGACGACAGTGAAAAACTGTCGTCTGATTCATTTTTTGGTGTAGTGACCCGACGTCATCTGACATGTCAGCTGAGGAAGGAAATCACCAGCCCACCAGTGAGGGCAGCAGTGTTCCTATCATCCAGTCTGCTGAGGCAGGCGATACGTCTAACATCACTCAAGTGGTGGGAGACGAGATTATGATGGACGGCTACGTGCCCATTCCTATCCCAGATAATGCGAGCATAGAGGAGCGGCTTGCCATCTTCTAGCAGAACAATGCATCGTATTATGAGAAGACAAGAAAAGGGCTCGCCGGAAAGCGACGGAAGATTGATGACCTTGTTAATAGGGTCCAAGTCCTGGGGCAAGGTTTACAGCAGGCACAGGGGCGTCTAGATAACATGGCCCAGCAAAGCCAAGCAAACCACGAGCAACTCATGACTATGATAAATGCCCGGGTCGCCCAGAGCAAACACATCACTACAGACGTCGCGGCTATTCATAACGACGGGTCTAATCTCGCGACTCAAGTTGCCATGCAGAAAACTGAGTTGGATCAGGCTAAAGAAGTTCTGAACAAAGCGTTGGGAGATCCCAATGCTATTCTAGGTTCGCTTGGTCAGCCTGCTGGGTCCGGCAAGTACGTGCTTCCGAATGCTCGAGACAAGGCCAGCAGCAGTACGGCTACACCTTCGGCCACCGCTACTGCCCCGTCAACCAAGAGCAAGGAGAAGGCTTTGGTAATTGGTGGCAAAGACAAAGTCACACCACCGGTAGCACAGAAGAGCATAACTTTGAAAATCGGTGAAGGTACCCTCGCTGATCCTGTCGTGTTTACTCAATATGACAATGATGGGGCAGAGAATGTGTACTAAGAGCTCCCATGTAATTATTATCCGATCAAGGTAACAGCTTTGGAAAAAGATGTGACCACGCCAACGCTTACTCTTCAACAGCCCAGTATCCCCCAGACTATTCGCCTGGGGGAAGGAACAGCAACTGCTAACCAAGCTACACCTGTTTTGCAAACCGCTAGCCAGATTGTGGCAGCGCCTCCTCCTTCTGGTCTGGATTACGTGAGACGCGAAGAAATAGAGGAGATAATCAGGTTGGCTAATCCTAAGGTCCACCTCGCCGAGGTGTATGATGGGCCTTTCCCACCATATATAATGCTCGTGCCTTTTCCTAGAGGCTATAAAAATATCATATTTTCTACTTTTTCAGGAGAAGATACAGAGAACGCGGCAACTCATCTGGCCAGGTTCAAGGTGCAATGCGGCCAGTACCAGAATGATGACAGTCTCAAGTGCAAGATCTTTGGCACTTCTCTATCAGGGGCCGCCTTTACTTGGTTTTCTAAGCTCAGGCCCGGGTCAGTTGCAAATTGGACCGCGATAGAAAAGCTCTTCGGAGAAACCTTCGGAGCTATAGAGCCTGAGGTTGATTTGGCCTCCCTTACCCAAATAGCTCAATAGCCCACCGAGCCCGCGGTGGCTTACCTTTAGCAATTCCAGATTCAGAAGGCCAAGTTGAACATGGTCTTGCCAGAGAGAGAACTAGTCAAGTTGGCAATCAAGGGCTTAGAACCACGTCAACGGAAGAAACAGCATGGCAGTATGATCAAATCCATGGGAGAGCTGATCACGGAAGTTGGCAGCTTCAAGCATCTTCTTAGAGAAACAGATGCCAGGAAGAATGCGTCCAAGGGGACGTATGTTCCCGAAAAACACCGCACCGTGGCTGCAATGAACTACCAGCCAGCCACCTATGATCCCTACTATCAGGGCGAGGAGGTTTTCCTAGATGAAGATGAAGAGGAGGAGAATGATGTATCTGCCTTCGAGCTGACTGGAAGGAAGAGCTCTGCTCTCAAACAGATGAAGTTAACTAAGGATCCAGTCAAGCTCAAGTCTGTGCCCTTTACCAAACCTGAATTCGCGACATACACATATGATGCCAATAAAGCGCATGAGATTTTGGATGAGATGATAACCGCGAAGATGGTGAAGACAGACTTCGGACGCTTCCCCAGGCTAGAACAATTGAAAGGGAAGAAATACTGCAAGTTTCACAATTTGTGGAACCATAACACGGCTGAGTGCGTCAAGCTGAAAGATCAGATTCAGTTATGGCTCAATAATGGTAGTCTGCAGGTTGAGTCTCCAGCAACCGCGGCAGCACTTGTGGATCTGAATCCTTTCCCTGATACCGAGGTGAACATGGTCGATGTATCTTGGAACAGAAAAGGCCAAAGGAGACCAACTCTTGACTTGACTACTTAGAGACAGAAGGATGAAGAAAAAGAGGCCCCAGCACAGAAGAAGGTTAGACCTATCAGTGAGGCCTCACCAGTAGTCTTATGCTCACGATGCAAAGAGGAGTGCGGCATCCAAGTATCGCATGAACAGGTCGAGCAGACATTTTGTTTTGGCTCATTCCCGCCAATCAAGTGGGCTTCGCCTTAGCAAAATTTCCATCCTTCTAGCCCTAGAGCGAAAGACAGAACAGATTCATCTCCAACTCCAAGGGATTCCAACCTATTCCAGAAATTGAAAGCGGCCACAGCCGAAAGGAAACAAGATGAGAAGGCTAGAAACGAGCACAAAGATATCCTGACCAATATATCCCGCCTTCTTCAACATCCTCTATCAAGGAGGGCAAATGGTACACCAGAGAAAAGGGGAAAGCGGTAGAGATTAGCCCTTCTAAGAAAAAGAAGCTGCAGCGCAGGTTTGGAGAAGCCAAGCGAACACTAGAAGCTCTGGATCAGGGCCTGATTAAGCCTTCGCAATTGGTCAAGTCCCCTGAGCAATATCAGAAAGAGATGGAGGCGCTTGCAGCTAAGCCTTTAACGATTCCCCGCAGCTTCCAGAAACAGGCAAGCTCAGCGCCAGGCGGGCCCAAGCCCAATGTCTTCTGTAGGATTACTAAGGAGAAGACATCACCACCAGCTAGGAAGGAAAGGCCGCTAACCAGGAGGCCAAGTGTCCAACGCAGGCTGTTTCGGAACAAGCCTGAACCCAAACCTACAGTTTTTGCGAGACTAGGGGGCAAGGATCAAACTGTGGAAACCTTGCAATGGAGACCTAAGAAAGTTCAGAGTGTAGTGGTCGCGGCCACAACAGAGGTCCCAGCAGCGGAACAGAAGCCGGACGCACCAAGGCAGGTTCCCATGGTACAGGAATACAAGCAGGATGAGACGATGATTCCCACAGAAGAGTCATTGGTTGCCTTGGTGGCCAAACAGTTCAACACCGAAATCCCAGTTGATGAACCCAAGCTCAACCTCGACGACGACATGGACGAGACAGAAGTGGTTGACACCACCTGCAACATGGTCTATGTGCAGCACGCCAAATACGCTCTTCCAGTCGTCGCGCAAGAATGTGTGGAAGTAGAGGAAAACAGCTAGCAGCCGCTGCAGATTACTTCAGCAGCAATGACACCGGTGGAAGAGGCAGTGTTCCTCGAAACTGAAGATGCTAATAGCAAGGGGTTCTTCATGAGCTTCACAAGACCCACTCCTGCTATGGTACAACACATGAGACCTTTGTATATCACGACTGAGATTGGTGGCACCAAGGTTAGCAAAATCATGGTCGATATTAGGGCAGCGGTCAACGTCATCACTACACGGACTATGTAGTTTCTTGGGATCAAGAAAGAGAAAATCCAATCCACCTCTCTAACACTGAAGAACTTTGCAGGGACTGTAATTGACGAAGACCTTGGGGTTGCTTTTATTACGCATCAAGGTCGGTCCTGAGGAGGGTGTTTATGCCTTCTTTATAACAGATTGCTACGCAGCCTGCAGCGCCATCTTGGGCCGGGACTGGATTCACAGGAGCTATTGTGTTCCATCTACTCTCCACCAGGAACTGATTATGTGGAACAGGGTTACCGACAAGGCTGAGGTGAATAAGGCCAATCCTCACCATTTTCCTGTTTCTGCAAATTATGTAGATGCCAGGTACTATTTGGAGCTTATTACTCCTTTACAAGTCAGTGGCATCGATAACAAAGGCCGCCCCACAGGGGTGACGACCTCTGAATTGGCATAGTGGGGGCTCACGCTCGCGAAAGAAGACCTGGAAAGGCCTGGCCACGCTATGCCCCACACACTGAATAATTAGTGGATTACGACCTTCTAGAGGAAGGGATAGAGGCCTTCCATTCTTTGTACGACAGGATATCCTCGTACTTGGTGGAAAAAGAGGCCTATGATCGAGTCGCGACATTGGAATGCGTTAACGAAGAATTCTCTGACCATGAGGAAGGGGAAGAAATTCAGCTCGCCCTAGCGGCATTGGATGACATGCCTATAAAGGTTAGGGATCCTATCAAAAAGGTCAATCTGGGAACGACTGATAAGCCCAGGGAAGTGGCCATCAGCACTTACTTAGAGCCTAGTGAGAAGTAGAGGCTCATTGACTTGTTTTTGGAATACAAGGCTTGTTTCGCGGAAAAATACGAAGGCATGTCAGGCCTATCACCAAACTTGGTTTGCCACCAGCTGCCAACATTGCTTGATAAGAGGCCTGTGAAATAAGAGTCGCGGAGGATGAACTCGGAGACCAAGTTTTGGTCAAAGATGAGGTAGAAAAGATGCACAAGTTAGGCATCATCAGGGTGGCCAAGTACAACCAGTGGCTATCCAATATTGTGCCTGTTCGTAAGAAAAATGGGAAAATGAGGGTCTGCACGGATTACAGAGATCTTAATATGGCTACCCCCAAAGACGTCTATCCCATGCCAGTAGCGGACTTGTTGGTAGATGCAGTAGTAGGACATGAACTTTTGTCCTTCATGGACGGAACCGCAGGGTACCACCAGATTCCGGTCGCGGAGGAAGATATGCACAAGACTGCATTCTGCTGCCCAGGTTTCGCGAGAGTTTTCAAATATGTGGTCATGCCTTTTGGTCTAAAGAATGCTGGGGCCACCTATCAGAGAGCCATGAACCTGATCTTCCATGACATACTTGAAAAGATCTTAGAGGTTTACATAGATGACGTGGTCGTGAAGTCCAAAAAGTGAGGGGACCACATTGTAGACCTTAGAAAAGTCTTCGAGCGCATGCGACTACACAAACTAAAGATGAATCCTGCCAAGTGCGTTTTCGGAGTTCAAGCAGGTGACTTCTTGGGTTTCATTGTCCACCAAAGGGGCATTGAGGTCCCTGAGGATAAGGCAAACGCGGTTATCAATGCGTCCCCCTGCAGACGAAGAAAGAGTTGCAGCGATGGATGGGCAATATCAATTTCCTGCGGCGGTTCATTTCTAATTCTGCCGGCAAAATCTAGCCTTTTTCCCCACTGCTGAAACTGCAAGGACAAAGTGAATTCGTTTGGGAGCCTAAACACCAAGAGGCTTTCAATAAAATCAAAGCTTATCTCTCAAGTCCACCAGTACTTGTACCTCCCAGGCCGGGTTTCCCATTGAAGCTTTATATCTCAGCGGCTGAGGCTTCCATTGGGAGCCTACTCGCTCAGGACGATGAGGACGGCGTCGACCATGCTATCTTTTACCTCAGCAGAACACTCACAGATTGCGAAACAAGGTACACTCCAATGGAAAAGTTGTGCCTCATGCTATACTTCTCCGCATGCAAGTTGCGGCATTACATGCTATCCTTTACTACTTGCATCATAGCTCAAACTAATCTGGTCAAACATATGCTTTCGCGGCCTATCCTAAGAGGTCGCATTGGCAAATGGGTGCTTGCCTTGTCCAAATTTTCCCTGCTGTATGTTCCGCAGAAGGCAGTCAAAGGCCAAGCTATCGCAGATTTTCTGGCGCATCACCCTATGTTGGAGGTACCAGCTGTACGTGATCTAGAGATCGCCACAGTAACGGTCGATCGGCCGGATTTAGCTTGTCTGCCTGAGTACGCAGCATTATATCAAGCCACGGTTGCGCTGCAGCCCTGGGTACTGTATTTCGATGGTTCTAGAACAGGCACATTGGCCGGAGCTGGCATAGTACTGGAAAACCAGGCTGCCGATCGTTTTTCTTACTCTTTCCAACTGGAATTCCGTTACACGAACAACCAAGCAGAGTATAAGGCCCTCATCATAGGCCTAGAAGTGTTGTTGGAGTTAGGGGTTAGAGACATCCAGGTCCGCGAAGACTCTTTACTAGTCATTAATCAGCTCCGCAAAAAGTTCAGGTGCACTAGCTTTTTGCTCGCCCCTTATCTGGATCGTGCACTTGAGCTCCTGGTCTAATTTGATGATGTGGACCTAGAACATATTCCTTGCGAGCGCAACTTTGCTGCTAACAAGCTCGCTCAATTGGCAACTGGCATAACTTTAAAGTATGGGGTTCGCGAGAGGATTTTAAAAGTAAAACGTCGCTCTCTGCCTTTGTGGCTTGAGCGGCCTGACCCATAAGAGGAACCTGTAGTGGTAGTTTTGGACCCTATTGATGTGGACTGGCGTGTCCCCTTGATCGCCTACCTCAAGTAACCAAATCAACAAACATATCAGAAGATTCGTTTCCTCGCGCTGAATTACTTTCTCAGGAACAATGAACTCCTGCGGCGGGGCGTGGATGGCATATGTTTCCGGTGTGTTTATGGCCACGAAGTGAAGAACCTGATGCAAGAAGCACATGCAGGCTTGTGTGGGGCCCATCAGGCAGGCCCAAAAATGCGTTGGCTCATCAAGAGACATGGTTATTACTGGCCGAGTATCTTGAAGGACTGTATCACATTTGCAAAAGGTTGCCCAGATTGCCAGGCACATGGGCCGGTGCAACGCATTCCAAATATCCCCATGTAGCCTATCATTAAGCCATGGCCAGCGCTAGGCTGGGCATTGGACTTGATTGGGATGATTCATCCTCATTCTTCTCTCCAGCACAAGTTCATCATCGCCGCTACGAATTTTTTTACCAAATGGGTAGAGGCTGAGCCTTCAAAGGAGGCTTCCTAGGCCACAATCCGACAGTTTCTCTTCACTCATATCATTTGCAGGTTTGGCATCCCAGAGGTTCTAGTCTTGGACATGGGGGCATATATAGTCTTACTTGCTCACGTCTTCATTTACATCTGGGCCTACTCAGTGGCCCCACTCTCATGTACTCGCTTCATCTAGTAAGACTAGGGGGCAATACTCTATACATATTGAGCTTGCTTTTCGCGGCCTCTTACTTTGATTTCAAAAAAAATTCGTTTTCTTTCTTTGATTATATTCCCTTTTGACAATCAAGTGTGTTAAAATTTGGATAATTTGGCAAGGCCTATACCTGAGGCTTTATTGCATCATTCAGAAGTGAAAATAGGGGAAAAATAGTATATTTAGAAAGTGGCTTTGCAGCCAAAAGCAGTACAGTACATTCGCAGAAACTACATTTGCAAGATTACAAGGCCAAAAGTGGCTGAAATATCCAAGCTTTCAGGACTTGCAAGTCTTCGGGATCTACTTTTAGGAGAGGCTCAACGATGGGCCTATGTCTCTTCACCCTCCTCTCTTAAACCTCTGCTGCAGCTGCTATTGTCTGTATTGGAAGGAGGGGAAGGAGCATATTCATCCCAACCCTTCTAGTTGTCCAAAAGCCTCACTGATGGTGGACATCAGAGGTGCGCGCTGCCAAGTTGCCCCATTTATCTCAGGGACAAAACGAAAGTTTGGTCAGTTAAGTCCAGGAGGTAGGGCGCCGAAAAAGAGTAGGGGTTAGAAGGGGGTCTCTCACCCTTCTCCGGCATGCTCCGCACAAGGGAACCCCAAGAGGATGAATCCCCAAAATGTGGTATCCCGTGTTAGGAGCTCCTCGTGTTCTTGTGTTCTTCGGCCTATCCGAAACCTAGGAATTCCATCCAGGCTTTCAGAGACCAAAGACACGCGGCTAGCCTGAGATTAAGCCATAAGGCTTACCCCATTTCGCCATAAAGCGTAAGATCTAGATGTTGAAAGTGAGATCGTGAGGAGAAGATTTCTGGAAAAGGAGGAAGAGAAGTAAGGCTTGCAGGGCTATTTCTGGGTAAGCCATGTTTGCGTTTGTTCTCATCCCCAAAGTACAGGTATATATATAGGGCCAATCTGAGTGGCCTCAGCCCTTGGATGGACAGTTGAAGAGTATTCAACGTCATCATTGAGAGTAAATGCTGAAATCTCGGAAACGAAAGAAGGTTAAAGACACGTGGGGGACGGAATAGTCTTCAAGGAGATAAACTGCTCGGTTATGAGGTTATTCGTTTTGAACCACTTTAATTTGGATTTAAGATGGATTTAAAGGAATTGATGGCTAAGAGTATGAAGAATGCATTTAGGCCAGTATAGTGGACTAAGTAAATAATGTTATTAATAATATTCAATTCATGTTACAAAATAATGGGCCTAGTATTAGAGGCCTAAAGCTCCCGGGCCGCATAAGTCAACTGGAGATAATGTTCATCCAAACGGAAGCTAGCGTCAACAACGGCTTGTTCGGCCTGCTAGGCTGCTCTGCGAATCTGGGCCAGGTTTTGAGATAGCACTTCGGAGGCGGCCAAGGGTTGCTCCAATTGGGCTTCCGCATGGGTAATCCTAGCCCTCACAGCAGATAGTTGGGCCTGTAGATCCTTGATCTGGGACTGAAGCTGATTCTCCTCGAGCTCCATCTCTCGAATATGAGAGGCTCGTTCACCCAGGGAATCTCGCAGGGCGTCCATCTGTTGAGAAAAGGGCCTGATGATGTGTCTGGGCCTGTCTGGCCCACGCTGTCGCGGCCGTTTTCTCGTTGCACCACTTAGGGAGATCCTCCAACAGTTTGTCGATATCAAGGAACTGGGCTTCGGTGATGGCGGCCTCATGGTGAAGTACTCTGAGATATTCCAAACCTCTATCGAGCGTGCCGAGTGTCAATATATCAGGGCCCAGGAGGTGGTGAAGACCTTCCCTAGCATCATCCATGACTCCAGGAGGAGTTACTTCAAGCACCTGAGCTAGTCGTTCTAATCTGGAGGGCTCGCCAGCAAGTGCTTGCTGTGGGGCAGAAGCAGCGACGACCGAAGCCTCAAGAGGTTCCGCGATAGGAGCCACCTCCGGTATAGGCTGAGGGTTTACTTCTTCCTCTGCTTCGAGCACTTGGGGGGCATGGGGAGCAGGTTCGCTGTCAGCTTCGCTAGCGATACTTGGTTCATCGGGACTCTCGCCAGCAGTCTCCTCGGCCATGAATACCGTTTCCTCGGTGCGGACAAGGTTTTGACCCTGAAAGAGGATGTAGGAGTGTCAAAGGGGAGTCAAGATGAAACAAATTAAAGCAAGAGCTGTTTTGAGAAGAGGTACGTCTTCAGTATATTGCTCGCAAGAAGTGCTGGGAGCGTCTTGGGCTATCACTGGGAGAACTGATGTTTCCTTCACCACTTGTTCCTGATCTCCCATGGCAACATCCTGGGCCGAATCAAGCACTACCTGCTCCAGGATGGTAGTCGCGATTAGTTCCTCGCGGGGAGTGTCAAGAGGGGGCATCCTTTCCTCGGCCTCAAGCGAGCTGTCATCTGATATCTGAACTGGCACCAGGGATAAGGGTAGATCATCTGCAGCACTGGCTAGAGGTGGAGAGATGTTTGAGTCAGGTGGTAACTGGGATGGCAAAGAGGTTGCTTCACCACCAGTTGTGGATATGCCTTCCCCACTTTGCCAGGAAGGACCCATAATCCTACGACGAACCTATAAGTGAGGAGCATTATAAGTTGAAGGTTGGAATAAAGCGATAGCTACGTTACTTATCTCAATCTTGGAATACCAGTCGATCAGCGATAGGTTCATAATCTTCCCAGGGGTCGGTTTGGGGGTCGGGACGACTGCGTTTGCGGGCCAGAGTGGCGGCGACCTATTGAGATTAAGGGAGTCAGATTGAACTTTAAGCGCAAGCACCAAAATTATAAGGTGTATGAAGAACTATCTACCTCTTGTGGGTCTTCATCATCAGAAGAGTCTGTGGCTTCAAGTTCTGTTACCACACCCTATTGCTTTGCGGCCTGGTGAACATGGAAGGAAAATACCTCTTGTGTTGGTTAGCGGATTATGATTCCGGCTTGAGTAGGGCGCGGGGCTGGCGCGGGGAGTAGAGCCTGCACAGGTCGCGGAGGTTGTGCCCTGTCCTCGAGGAAGCGCGCAAGCAATTCATAATCAGTATCATAGGGGTACCTCAAATCTTGGAAGAGTGTAGCGTAGAGCTCGTCATCTAGTTGATTCCAGCAGTTAATAGAGACTTGAGACCACCAATGGTCGTAGTCCTCGACGACTCCGTCGACCAGGATAAGTTCATCAGCCCAGTTCAGAATATTGATTAGGGAGAGCATGCTTTGGGCTGGTAGAGGCCCAGTTGCAGGGCCAATTCTGCGCCAAGAGGTGTTGTAGTTCCATGAATCATAGAAAGGGAATGGCACTAATTGGGCCAGCCCGAGTTGGCGAGCGAAGTGATTGGGGGCTTAAAGCTCGTAACTGATGTCATCAACCTCGAGCCTGATATCTGAGCAGGAGATGCGGCGAAAGGCCAGGCGCGCGCCATCACTATATTCAGGATCCCCAGGAAGGAACCCTTGTTCGAGGGGAGGCAGGAATCTTCTACCAAGAACCAGGTCCGAGTCTAGTATATCACTACACCAATTTTTCAATCAGACGACAGTTTTTCACTGTCGTCTGATTATAGACTTTGCTGTTGTCTATCTCAATGCCGTCTGATACATGGATCAGACAATACCAAAAAACTGTCGTCTGATAAAGTTTACTACAACAGCGACTACTATGCTGTTTGTTGTCTGAACACCAAGAAAAACAACAGCGGCTTATATACTTACTGTTGTCTGAATGTTGTGCCACACAACAGGGGCTTATATGCTTGCTGTTGTCTGAAGGTTATGCCAGACAACAGGGGCTTATATGCTTGCTGTTGTCTGAAGGCTATGCCAGACAACAGGGGCTTATATGCTTGCTGTTGTCTGAAGGCTTAGTCAGACAATATGTACTTGCAAATCCCATTGTTCATCCATTACTGATACTATAGATTTCTCCAAAAAACTGTTAATGTTTGTTGTTTTGCTGGACAATGACTTTCTCGTTCTTTTAGTCCTTATCGTATTATAGTTAGATGGCTCATATAACAGTTTTTGTTAGGCATTTTGTGATGATCAATTATTAGACAATAGTTTTTAGCTGGATTGAACGGTATGATAGACATTCAAAATGGCATCACATCCAAAACACATTCATTTATGTTAAAATCCAATACATTCATCCATATATCCAACAAAGTCATTACATCAACAGAACTAGTTTTCTAACAAAATTTAGTAAAATGTTGAAACCAACCAAGTCTTGAAGAACACACTTTATGATGACAATGAAGATGCCAGCAGAAGTTGCATCAACAACAACCTTTACTTTCGCATCAACAACAACCTTTACTTTCGCTGTTGAGTGAGCTTAGTAGAGAATCCACTGGCAGCCGTCTTGTAACTGCTAATATGATATACTACCAGGTTCACACTACATTAGTACATTCAGAAAATAGATTTCTATTACACCAGATGCAAAACTAATTAAGCACATTCCGAACCAATTGGGACTTGAAGAGTTTATATTCCGAGTTTATGTTGTTCTTTCAAAGCTTCCACCAACCTGCATATGCAGCCATTCAGCTTGTGAGCCCTGCACATACTCCCTTGGTGTGTGTGGTCCAAATAACAACGCAGCTGCATCAAATTGCTGTGCACCAGGAAAAACACCTTTAAGGTAAGAAAATTTTACAGCATATAGAACGTAAAAATATTCACAGTAACAAGATTACTCAACATGTCACGTCCACCAAATAAGACTAGAAGGTTCGAGGATATAGAGATGGGTAAATGCCAAGGTGTTAATAGAAAGGAAAGCATTTTTGAGAATTATAGTGCGAACCAACATGGTGATGATCTAGATTTCCAGACACAAAATGGTTTCAAACTTCACAAGTCAGTGGCCTCTAAGTAAGTATTAAGGTGTAGTAGACTTACTTCTTTTGAAGGAAACACTTCAATGGCAGGATTCATGTTCACCCTTGAATTGACTGCTTCAAGGTTCAACAAAAGAAACTAAAGAATCCAAATTAACAAAGAGATTTAGGTTTAACAGTTTAAAGCAAAACCATGTACCAGTTAGCAATAGACAGAGCCTGATGGGGATAGATACCTTGACTTGGCGCTGCAGTGACTGGATATAATTAATAATCTCATCAACAACAAGTGCTTTCCCAATAACCTTCTCAGAAAAAAAGTACACCAGGATATGCATGTAAGGAAACATACTAAGTGAAACAAAATTAAACTCAGAATACAGAGCCCTAGATAATTTACTGAGATGTTTTTAGAGTTGTCTAGTAATCAGAAGTAGTACCAAAGATACCAAATTCATCTTCAATTCCCTATACTTCATTCTGTAGGAAATACTACCTAAATGTGCTAAGTAATTTGACTGACCTAAAACCAAGTAAAGATAACATAAATACCTTATTACATCCAGGAACCAAATCCTGAAGAATTTTCATCCTCTGGCTGATCTTTTCTGATAATAAAAAGTCAAAGCATGCCATCATCTTCAATAAAACATAGTGCCCAAGAGAAAAATTCAGTCAAACACACCATCACTTCAGTCAAACATAATAACCAAAAGAAACAAACCATGCAATGAAGAAGATCTTGCTCTTCTGGCAATTCTCTGAAGTGACAAAATCAAAGTCATAGATTGCATATCGGCAATCATTTTCAGGCAACGAACCAGTGAAATCATCATAACTTTCAGCTGGGCCTCCAGTCTTTTCTACCACAACCTCTTTCTTCTTCTCATCAATCTTAAAAATCACATAGCGAAAGGCCTTCTTTCTCTGCAGTTCCAAGAATGTATTGCGGCAGTCCTCAGCAACACCCATGCCAGAGGAAGCATTTCCCTGAATAACAAAGACCCATAAGTCAAGTACTCCAACCCACATTAACTACCACTCATCAATTTCTCACAGTATAAGATAATCAAATTTCAGTTCAAAACATCATATAACAGATCCTTACAGCAGAACAAGCACCATACCACTTGAATGTACCACCAAATAAGATTGAGTTAAAAAAAAAACATGATGCTTAACCTTTCGAACCTGAAATAATTTTTTTTTTCTTAGAGAGGTAGAGTGATTATGCTCTATGCCCCAAACTTCAAAGTGTCTTTGGGTAAATTTCCAAACTCGAAAACAACCAGTTGGAATTACAGAAGCCTTAATGGCACTCAACAACAAAAACTTAAACGAAAAAGGAATTTCAATTCAAACCAAGACCCCATAACATGCAATGAAAGAGATCCCAGTCCCCAGATATTACCACATACAAAGTTCAAAACTAAGCAAATCCTATCACGAAAAAAAAATCACCAAAAATTACAGAAATTACTACCAACAATATATATTTGCTTCAGTTAACAGTAATTCCAATACATAGTCCAGAACAGATCATAAAAAAAGGCAACTTCAACCAGAAAATATGGATTTCCTTTCAACCCATTTTACTTCACAAACATATAAACAGAGCAAAGAGGATTAATTTATCTAGTTGATAAAACCATTCCACTCAAATACCTATATCTCTAACCCCAGCACAAACAAAACTAAAAGAAGAAGAACACACACAGCAAAACCACACAAATTTCCGAACCTGCAATCCCTACTCTCCAAACCAAACTCATATCTATTACTCTCTCCTCTACCATTTGAACACACCACTGAACCACATTTGGAAAAAAAATTATATTGCTATTACAATACTTAAAGGCCTCGGCAGATAGCCAACTCTTCAGCATTAAATAGAACAAACTCAGAATCAAAACTCTGAAATTACATCAAATTCAATCACCCAAAAAAAAACCCCAATTCAGTAACCCTAACCGTAAAAGCTAATCAAACTCAACACAATAAAACTCAATTCCCAATTTCTGAAACCCAGAGTCAATAACATGAATCAAAAGAGAAAACAAAAACCCCAACAAAAACGAAAAAAACATAGAAATCTGGGAAACAATACCTTCGACACAAAACGCTTTCTCTCTACCGATCTGAATCTTGCAGACAGATTCGACACAGATCTTCTTTCCCCTCGCAGCAAAATGAAATCACCACTCTCTCTCAGTTTCTTTCTCTCTCTCGGTCTCTTTCTCACTCTCTCTATTTCGACTGTACTTCCTCTAGAAACCACGAACGAAATATTACAAAACGATGGCATCCAAATCTCACAAAAATTACAATCTTGATGAATTTCAACACTCACCTTGATGATATCGATGGGTTGAATGACGCAGGTAGCGAGCATATCGGAGGCTCTACCATTGATGAAGGTGGTTCGCGTGGTCGCTGGGCTGGTGGTGCTGCGAGGCACACGCAACATCGGTGTGATGGCGGCGCTAGAGCTCCTCATGGATGGCGGAGGTTTTGACGTGGCAGAGGTTTTGGCGTGATGGCGGTGAAGCAAGGAGGTGTGCCTAGTTTTGTAGGGATGGAGGAGCTCTCTGAGTTCCGATCTATGGTTGGAGTTTTGGGGTTTTGGTCCTCTGTGTAATCCTTACTCTAAATATGACGAACTCCTGCTAAGTTTGAGAGGATCTGCCTTCAAACTGCTTAGTAGAGAGGGGTTCGTGGTCTGAGAGCGGGCTGAGGGCGGGGCTTAGAGCGGGACAGAGGGATGAGAGAGAGAAGGTGATTTTCAGCTGGAGGCCAGAGTGGGTGTTTTGCTCGATGGAATGGAGGAAAGTGTTTAAGTGTTAAAGTATAAGTCAAACGCTAACTAAAGTTAGCCATTGATTGTATCGAAAAAAAAAAAAAAATACTTAGACGACAACAAATAAGGTGCATTGTCTGAAACTCATGTGACAACAGACAAATTAAAAAACCATTGGTCTGAAATCATGAACAACAACTCTTTCAGTAGCCATTGGCTTACAAGATATCAGACAACACACTAATAACAGTTGCGTGACTGAAAATAATCAGACAACAGCAAAAATCAACCATTGTATAAATGAACCTTGGACAACATCACGTAATAACTGTTGTCTGAATTGACTCATTCAGACAACATCAAAAAAATCAACCATTGTCTGAAATGATTTTGCACAAGAGCCAAGAAAAAACTGCTGTTGGATTCGAAAACTTAGACTACAGAATATTTCTTGCTGTCGTTTGATTATTTCAGACGACAGTTAAAATGTTTGCTGTCGTCTGATATGTGTCGTATGATTGAAAAATTGGTGTAGTGTATATCTCGTCCAGGAGGTATAAGTATGAGAAGCATTCAGAGTATGGAGGAGAAGTGTACCTTTCTCCACGGCAAAGACATCGGCCCAAAAGTACGTCAGCCGGTGGAAACTTTGGGATGTCTTGCAGGCGGAAGTGAGGGAAGTAGACTTGTATCCAGAAGTCTAAGATCCAGAAGGGGCCAGAGATGCCAATCTCGAAGGGATGCATCGTGGCTTGGTAAAAGGTGCGATATAGTGCGCCTAGTACAGGTTGTCCGAGGCCTACGCGGCGGCCATTGTAAAGGGCCGTAGCCAAAGAAGTCCAGGGACCAGTGGGCTTGTTAGAGGAGGTGCAGAAGATGAATTTGCAGAGCCAATATTCCAAGAAGGCAATGCCACCATTCGCATTGCGTTCTCCGCAGTAGTGGGCTCGCCATAGAGGATAGGAGTGGCTGTGGCGGCTGCGACAGGCTTGAGTCATCTGTGAGGCGAATACGACGGCGTCGAATTGGCCATGCACGTAGGGCTCGTCGTTAATGGGTAAGCCCGTGATAGTGAGAATTTCCAGCAATGTTATGCTCATCTGGCCGAACCGGAAATCGAAGGTGTTGCTGGCAGTATTCCAAAAACAAACAATGGTGGCCAGCGGCGCAGGATTACCACCGCTGGGAAGGTGGAAACACAGATCGATGGCGTGGGTGATACCCGCCGCGTCCCACCGAGCCAAATCTCTTACTCGAACTTCACGATACCAGGCGAGTTTTGCCGCTCTAATAGTAGGCCAAAACCCTATCTTGGCTCTGTAGTGGGGCGTGCCCCAGCTGCTAAAATCTCCAGGAGTCCTTCGGAGGACTGGAATGGGTAAGCCATACAACTCGATGGCATCTTCTGGAATAGAATCTCGTGGGGTAGGACCCAGTCCGGCTTGGGAATTGGGAAAGCTGAGAAGTAGAGGTCTTTGGATGGTGGTATGAGCGAAGCAGCAGGCGCCGATGCAGGTCCCCTAAGTATGAGCGGCCTCCTCGGTGATTTCGTCCTCTTGATCGATGATAATTTTCTTAGGTGGAGTCATTTCTGGGTTTCTCTGAAGAAGACAGTGTGGAACAAGAAGTGTTTTTTTTTTTCTGGGTTTAAAAGACTGGTGGAGTTTCTGATGTGACAGGTCTGAGTTGGTGACAAGATTTAAATAAGAGATTTTATGAGGGAAACGATGCGAAGAAAAGACATTTAGCAATCGAATAGACGCATACCCACATTTATGCCTCGTTTCTGTCATAAGTCGTGTCGCTTAAGTCCCCTTCGATCAGTTACATTTTTGCAAGCCTGATCTCGAGGCCTGGGAGGCAATGTTTGAGCCCAAAAGTATTTTTGCCAAGATCCATTGAGATGATTCAGCGTAGCGGGCCGATACCTGCGGCCCAAAATTAAGCCTACTTGGGTTTGGGTTACAGCTTCGCCCATTCCAAGATCCAAAAGGAAAACGAGCCCTTATCGGAATCAAGTAGCGCAGATTGAATAGGAAACTTCAATCAATAATCCTTCTATGGCAAGGAACAGTCGAAACCCTAAGGTATAAATACCAGGTTTCAAGGACACAACAAAAAACAATTCTTAATCAACTAATCTCTTAGATTATCAAAGCCTCTCCGGAGCAAACATACCTTCAACCTAGTTGAAAACTAGCGAAGCAAGTGTAACACCCTCGCAACCCAGCGAAGCTAAAGTCACGCTTTAGCAAACCCGTGCTTTCTCCTACTTCCTGGTGATTGCTCTGCTTAACTTACAACGTTAAGTATCGACTCGGTGACTCGAAGAGATCACACCACAAGCCCTTATCGGTAAGGCAAGAAGTCATTTTCCGAAAGGCATAGAAAAGAACCTGGTGACGAGGTTGGTGCTCTCCTCGTCCACAACGTTTGATCAAGATGTCAGGTCAAGGGACGCCCCAACGTCTACACCCCAAGGTGCTGGCATGCCTGCGTACTCAAAAGAGACTGTTTGCATGACAGACTAGTTTTGGAGCCAAATAGGTTAAGAGAGGTTTCTGCCGGCTACTACACCGAAAGGGAGAAAAGATTTCACCGCAAACTTGCCTCTAGTAGTGGAGAAGGAAGTTCCCGGGTTAGGACTGCATCAACTAGTGAGGGAATGGAGAGTGGTAGTAAGCCACAGTCAAGAGGTTTAGAGCAGGGTTTGAGTGGGCATGATAGTTTAGCAGCGAAGGAGCAATGTTGAGATAGCTCATAGCTGTGGCATGCGTCAAAAGCGTGTGGAAGAGGATGAAATTTCTCCAAAGAAGATGAGATTGAGCTTTGCAGTTGGTAGGAAAAACTTAGAAACTTAGATGCCATGACTATGGGCTTGTGCTCTGTGAAACTGGTCAAAGAGGTGTATAAGAAGATAGGGAGGCCGAAAGGTGCCAAGAATAAAGCAAAGGAACTCAAGGTTGTGCATGTTCACCCATGAAGAAGTCCCCGTCAAAAAAGCTCAAGACTCCAAGGAAGGAGGAGAAATTGGTGAATGGCTTACCGGAATTCACCATTGTGGCTGGAGGAGGTCAATGGTTCCAACTTGTCTAAGGGTGAGGAACCAATAGTTGCTTAGTAGGTTTTTCCTAGAAGTTACTAACTATGCTTGTAAGAATATCTTTATTAGTCTTGTGTAAGTGCTTAGCTTTAGTGTACAACAATTACGTGCTCAGCGTGTAAGGTTAAGTAGAATAGATTGCCTGCAAGGCGAGGTGTTTTTGTGTGGCATAGACTACTCTGAGCATAAATGTGTTATTGGAGTAGTCTTCTATACTATTCTTAATCTATAAATCGGGACATATTGTTGGTATGTTCTATTTTATCAAAAAAAAAAAATTAAGTGTTCTATTTTATCAAAAAAATTAAATAAATAAGTGTTTAATTAAAATAAAAAATTATACTCAGTAATAATTGATTGAAAATATGAGAAGTATAACGACTACTTACTAATAAAGTTATCTTTAAGTATTTAATTAAACAAATATTCTTAACATTTATCTAAACCCGGCTTTATTTTGAGGGTGCAGGTGTTTAGTGGGGTGGTAAGAGAATGAATTTTCATTTGGAAGGTCATGTGTTCGTGTTCTATCACAGGTAGAGGAGGGCGGGATAATGTGAAAAAAAAAAAAAAAAAATCTAAACCCAGCCAATCTAAACGTCATCAAGACTAATTTAATCGGGACCTAGATACGCAACCATCCAAGAGAGACTTTTAGACTACTGTATCTTGTTCAAATCACTTAATTAAATTGGTGTGACTTTTGGAAACAACTCATTCTTGAATCTTCAATGCTTTCACAAAACAGGGTGTGATTATAGTCGAAATGCTTTCACAAAACAACTCTACACTCGTTTTGATTGCTTTGCATGTTCCTCTGTCATCTTTTTCATCACTCTCACAAATCACAACTTTGATATTGCTTCCTTCCTGAAACTAACTATAGTGGTAGGAGAGATCTTTCTTGCTGCGTTCCTTCAGGTGTTATTCGACAGGCTAGCCTCTCGTGACTTCCTCAAATTTGCACGGCAGAAAGGCATTGGCGAGAAGCTTGAAAAATGGAGTCAAACATTGTTTGCAATTCGAGCCGTGTTGTATGACGCCAAGGAGAAGCCACTGATAGGCATGTCAGTGAAGGAGTCGCTCGACGATCTCAAAGACTTGGCTTATGATGTGGAGGACATCTTGGACAGGTTTTCCACTGACATGTTACGATGCAAGGCCAAGGAGCAAAATCTGGCTGGTACAAGCAAGGTACGATGCCTCTTTCCTATAGTTACATGCAACTTCAATATGAACTCTGAAATGGAAAAGATTTCTGAACGATTGCATGAAATATCTCAACGAAAAAACATGCTTGTTGGTGATGAAAAATTCCATAGAGGAGTTTGACTCACCAATGAATACGGACTGGAGCGGGAGCTGACCGGGAATGATCTAGAAGCTTCCTTCAAGAGTTGACCTGGAGTTTGACCGTCGGCTCGAGGAGAAGGGGGGATACCTGCAGAAAACCCTCTGATGCCTAAGTCAGTACTTTTCTTAGTAGTGGAGTAGAGAGAATTTGAATTCGATGCCTTACCTCGATGTCAAGCAGCCTATTTATAGGTGCATTTTGGAGTGGGCTACAAGTAAACTTGCACAGCAAGTTTGTAGTGACTTGAGTGGCAAGCCACCATTAACGCTGTATTCACACCTGCAATAACCACCATTTATTGGCGGCAATGATTGTCGTGTTTGAATGCTGCATTGACTCCTGCATTTACGGCTGTAATAACAACTGCATTTACCACCGCCATCACTTTTCTTTAATTGCCCTGTTTAAGCTCGAAATATTGATCATTCCCACAATGCCCCCAAATTTTGTTTTTGGGAATTCATCCCAAGAGAAAATTTCCAAAGCTCAAATTTCTCTATGGGCTCCACATCTTTATACTTCTCTTTGGGCACCCTTCTTTGAATTTCATCTACGCCTTCCTCGTGTTGAAAATGCAGATGCCCGTATAAGAAGATCCTCGTTCCTTGTTTAGAGTCAGCATCTCATCTCGTCGACGACGCCTAAGCCGAAGCGCCCAAATCAGGACTCAGATCTGCCTTTGTCTTGCAGACATTCTGGTGTCGGGTCTTCGTGCAGCAGACTCATCTGCTGGTGTTTCTGGTGCCTCGCCCACAATTCCGAAGCTTAGTTTCTTGTCTCGCCTGCTCTCGGAGTCCTCGCTAAGCTGCCTCATCCCTAAGCCGTGCCCCAGCGTAGCTCAAACCAGACTCCGAACCTGAGGTACCCTGCTGTAAAACTCTTCCTCTTCTCCCTTCTTAGTCACCTAACATTCTGTGATGTTGGCCTCGACATCGTGACGTCTCCTTCATAATGACCATGACGTCGATGTCGACGTAGGCGTCGATGACGTCTTCTTTAATGTCTGTGGCATCAACCTCGATGTCGGTGACTTTTTCTCAATAACCTCGACATCATCCTCGACTTCGGTGACGTCCTTCTCAATAACTACTATGCCAGCCTCGACGTTGATGATGTCGCTCTCAATAACTTCGGCGTTAACCTCCACGTCGGTGTCAACCTCAACGTCGGCGCCAACCTCGACGTCAGTGACGTTTTTCTCAATAACCTCGATGTCAACCTCGATGTCAATGTCGACCTCAATGTCGGCACCAACCTCGACGTCAGTGACTTCTTTCTCAATAACCTCTGCGTCAACCTCGACTTCGGTGTCGGCGCCAACCGCGACGTCGGTGATGTCTTTTTCAATAACCTCGGTGCTAACCTTAACAGCGGTGTCAACCTCGATGTCGGCATAGGCGTCTCTCTCAATAACCTCACCTCAACGCCGACCTAGACGTCGGTGTCAACCTCGACGTGGGTGTTAACCTCGACGGTGTCGATCTTGAAGAGGGCGCCAATCTAGACGTTGTCGACGTAGACGTCCTCTCAATAACCTTAGCATCGACCCCGACTTCGGTCTGGATGATGAAGATGATGGTGGCAATGACCACCACCGACGTTTCCATGGCTTGGATGTGTATTCCATTCCCCTATTTGCCCCTTGTTTTTCTTGTCGTATTGGAGGGTCTGCCCTCCACGCACTGCTTCTTCACATCTTCCGGGGTTAGGATTGCCCTCATTCCCCATGGGGGTCGGATGCAGTACCAAGCGCATAACCTCCACATCCTGCAAGTTTAAAATCCATCACGCCATCCCACCCCCGCCTACAGCAAGGGTGTGGTCCATACCCCCGCCCGCGGCGAGGGGTGAGGCACGCCATCCCACCGAAAGCATTAAGGTATCTGTACTACTCGAGGAACCAGCTCCTATGAATCAAATGTAACTGTCCTACTCGAGGAACTAGTTCCGAACCATTAAGGCAACTATCCTACTCGAGGAACCAGTTTCAAACCATTACGACAATTGTCCTACTCGAGGAACCAGTCCCAAACCATTAAGGCAATTATCCTGCTCGAGAAACCAGCTTCTACGAATCAAAACAACTGTCCTACTTGAGGAACCAGTCATACAGAATCAAATTAACTGTCCTACTCGAGGAACCAGTTCCTAACCATTAAGGCAACTGTCCTACTCGAGGAACCAGTCATACAGAATCAAATCAACTGTCCTACTCGAGGAACCAGTTTTAAACCATTAAGGAAACTGTCCTACTCGAGGAACCAGTCCCGAACCATTAAGGCAACTGTCTTGCTTGAGGAACCAGCTCCTACGAATCAAAACAACTGTCCTACTCGAGGAATCAGTTCTACAAATTGAATGCAACTGTCCTACTCGAGGAACCAGTCATACTGATTAATGGGACTGTCCTACTCGAGGAACCAGTCCCAATGATATTATTCATGAGAGAAATACAAAATACATAATTTCAATAGTCTCTCAAATGAGATACTAACACACCAAAAATCACTTAAACTCTTTTATTTTTCTTACCTGAGTTTTACGAGTTGTGCCATCTTTTTATCAAAACGAAGTCACCATATTATCGTACCTTCTCAATTACTTGAGATAAATTTCGGCGCGTGGACTTTTCCATGAACCCTCTAATTGCCTTAATTTATATCATTTTATACTGAAGGTGTTTACCAGCCTTCATTGCTATAACGATTGCTGGTCGCACTCCCTAACACTTATATATTCTGTGCCCCCTTGTCTCGTGGAGAGGGTAATATCGACTTCTCTCATCCTCGTCACTAGCCTCCGGTTGGGGGGGGGGGGGGGGGGGGGGCGGCTTCTCAAATATTCCTTCATGACTATGTCTTTTGTATATGGTCACGAGGCGAATCGTAAACCATTATTTAAGGGGATAATCTTCAGGTTTCCCTCCTCTATCACTCTGAATGTCATTCTTTGTGTATTTCGTTCAACTTCTCTCGAGGTGACAATGGCAGTGAGTCAGGTTTCGCATGCTTCTTTGGCCTTTTCAATTCTGATCTCCCCATCAACCCTTGTAATGATGTCGTCCATGTCCTTTGGCCGATCGCGCAACAAACTTTCATATAATGGTGTTCCCAAAAGCAATCCTTCTCAGAACGCGATTGCGGCGAATTGGGGATCACAATTAACATGGCTCATTTCAGCTCTAAACCTTTCAAAAAAAATTCCTACCTTTTCCCCTGGCTTCTGCTCAGTACCGAACAGAGTCGCCAAGTCCTTCTTTTGTTTGCGATTGCAGAAGTATTGTGAAATGAAAGCACGGCTTAATGTGTCGAAATCTGGTATGGAATGCGGTTTGAGGTCTTGGAACCACGTTGACGCCGGCCCAGTGAGACTTGAAGGGAAGATCTTGCACATTAATTTCTCATCGGTCGTCTCGATGGACATCTGTTGTCTGTACCCCTTGATGTGGTCCACCGGGTCGGTCATTCCGTCATATTTTTGGAACACCAGCGAGGTTTTGCCGCATTCGAAAAGTCATTGGTAAATGGAGACTTATCGACGTCTCTCGCTTGCATGTATCAATCATTTTTTTCATCTTCTTGCGCCATGATTCGTTGCACTCTCTTTTGGATTGGCCCAATCCGGCTTCCCCATTTTGCCCCCCATTCAACGTGCCTCTCATCCCTTCGACGAGGGATCCACCAGAGATTCCCCCACTGACGCCGCTGGCACCTGCGTTTGCTATTACGTTGTTAGTTTGATGGAGATCGCCAATGGAGTCCTCGTCTGATGAATCACTATCAAGTTGTAGGATCTCTTCAAGCTTTCGTAGACAACGAGCCTCGCGATCCTGTTTTTCCTTCCGAAATTGCTCGAGTTCCTACCTCAGCCTTTACATCTCGTCAGCTGGAGGCAAGTTCAAGTCGCCAATAGGGCTCAGGATGGACCCATTAGACGGTTGGTGGGAGGGAATTTCTTCACTACCAGTCCTCAGTGATAGAAATGGAATCCCATCAGGGGCAGCTCCTACCATCTCTTTTTAGGGAAAACTGTTCCCACAGACGGCGCCACTTATTGGTGACGAAAAATTTCATAGAGGAGTTTGACTCACCAATGAATGCGGACTGGAGCAGGAGCTGACCGGGAATGATCTAGAAGCTTCCTTCGGGCGTTGACCTGGAGTTTGACCGTCGGCTCGAGGAGAAGGGGGGTTACCTGCAGAAAACTCTCTAATGCCTAAGTCAGTACGTTTCTTAGTAGTGGAGTAGAGAGAATTGGAATTCGATGCCTTACCTCGATGTCAAGCCGCCTATTTATAGGTGCAATTTGGCGTGGACTGCAAGTAAACTTGCACAGCAAGTTTGCAGTGACTTGAGTGGCAAGCCACCATTAAGGCCGTATTCACACCTGCAATAACCACCATTTATTGGCGGCAATGATTGTCGTGTTTGAGTGCTGCATTGACTCCTGTATTTACGGCTGTAATAACAACTACATTTACCGCCACCATCACTTCTCTTTAATTGCCCTGTTTAAGGCTCGAAATATTGATCACTCCCATAATGCTCGGTTTAAATAATAGCGGAGCTGGATCTAGTATGTGTGGCATCCCAAAGGCGAACAAGCTCATGCTTGCTTGATGGACCTGTGGTTGGAAGGTATGAAGACAAAAGGAAGACTGTTTTGCATTGTTGTCAAGAGATGAGCCTAGTGCTGTCAATTTCCATGTAGTTGCAATTGTTGGCCTGGAGTTGGGAAGACAACACTTGCTAAATCAGTATTCAAGGACAATAATATTGCCCTAGAACAGTTCGATCTTAAGGTATGGGTATCAGTGTCTATTTTATTTCAGTGAGATGCATGTCGTATATTAGGCTTGCAGTGATTTGCAGTGTCACCGGCCAGACTTCATGGTGCTATGTATGATTACTTATGTGTACCTACTCATTTCTTTACGTTTTCTATAATATATGGTTAATTTCTTAATGGATACAACTTAGACTCTATGCAAAACAAGGTACCAAGGAGATGAAGGATAACTAAAAGAGAGGAAAAAAAAAAAACAAAGATGAATATGAAATATGATAAAAACAGCTGGTTCCAGTAAGAGGAGATATATGTGTGTTATATCTCCCAAGACTAAAACGCAAAGGGTAATTCAATAACACAACCCATTTTCTCACGTCTAACTTAAACTTTATGTCTGAATTAACTTTTTGGTTACAAAAATTACTGATAGAAATCTGATCACTTAACAAAAATTAGGATGACCTTGTCCCGTACCTTTTTTTGCACACTGTTAGTAAATAATAAAGATCTGTGGAGAAATTAATCCTTTTGTGACAATGACAAATGTTCTAAATGTTGTCAAGCTCCTTTGTTAATGCTGGCATGCCTACTTACAGTTTTAAGGATGCTTTACCATTTTTAACACCTATATATGATCCAGATGCCCTCATGACACAAAATATCAGTAGAATTGATCATCTCAATCAATATAAAGGTAATTGGAAAGAAATTTTTCCATTGCAAGAAATCAATATAAGCTTCATCGGTTGCCATATAAGCATCTTTAATTGCATTGTACCTGAAATTCGAAAACAGCATAGTAACACTGACAAGGGGAGGAACTACCCTATAGCATGAAGGGGTCCATGTTGTGCCAAATAGACACCAAGAAGACAAACTAGTAGCAGAAAATTCACAAAATAACACCAACAAATAGATACAGAACAACCCAACCACAATCCAAAGTAGTATCAGATAAACTAAAATGCAAAAATGGAGAAAATAAGACAACAAAGTGTTTACCCAGTTCATCAATTTATCCAAATATTGCTTTTGAGTTAAGCACACCATGCCTTGATCTTTGTTTCTTGTAATCTCCATTCCAAGAATCTTCTTGGCTTCACCAAGATCCTTCATTTCAAACTCCATACTCATTTGTGCTTTCAGCTTCTCAATCTCCCTCATATTATTTGAAGCAATGAGCATATCATCAACATATAACAACAAATATATAAAAGACCCATCATGCAGCTTCCGAAAGTATATACAATGATCATAATTGCTTCTTTGATACTTTTGGCCTCTCATAAACTCATCAAACTTCAAATACCATTGTCTTGGAGATTGCTTCAAACCATACAAAGATTTATTCAATCTACAAACACAATCTTCTTTCCCTTCCACATGATATCCATCAGGTTGAGACATATAAATCTCATCATTCAAATCACCATGGAGGAATGCTGTTTTCACATCAAGTTGCACCAATTCAAGATCAAACTGAGCAACCATAGCCAACATTATACGAACTGAACAATGCTTCACTACAGGGGAGAAAATCTCATTGTAATCAATGCCTTCCTTTTGTGCATAGCCTTTAGCAACTAGTTTTGCTTTAAATCTCACTCCACTTTGTTCAGGAAAGCCTTCTTTCTTAGTATACACCCATTTGCAGCCAATAGTTCTCTTACCCTTGGGTAATTGAATTAACTCCCATGTGTTATTTTTCATTAAAGACTTCATCTCTTCACCCATAGCATTGCTCCAACCTTCCCTTTCAGGACTACTACTTGCCTCCTCGAAATTTGATGGAATACCAACACTCATGGTGTGAAAAGCAAAAGCAACAAAGTTCTTTTGCCAATTTGGCTTTCGGATTACTCTTCTTTGTCTATTCACAGCTATCGACCTTTGAGGATCAGATCTTCTAGTAGGAGCTTCTTCAACTTCTTCAACAATTTCATCTTCTGCTACTTCTTCCTCTTCCTCACTGTTTATATCAGCTTCAACTTGAATAGGTTTTGGAATAATAGAAGAGACTTCAAACTCCACCTGTTCAACAACTTCACCATTACTAGACTTTTTCAATAACATAGAAGCTTCATCAAAAGTCACATCCCTACTAATAACAAGCCTCTTCAGTTCTGGACACCACAACCTATATCCCTGAACTTCACTGTTCAAACCAACAACTAGAGCCTTCTTGGCTCTTGGATCAAGCCAAAAATATGCAAATTATCATAATCAAATGCAGGTTTCCCGGTCCATACCTCATATGGTGTTTTTCCATTAATAGCGGCTGAAGGTAGTCGGTTGACAAGATGACAAGCATAATTGAGTGCTTCTTCCCAAAATGCTTTACAAATCCCGGATTGAGCCAACATACATCTCACTTTATCAAGCAAAGTTCTGTTCAACCTCTCTGCAATGCCATTTTGTGGTGTTGTTCTTGCAACTGTGAAATGCCTCTTTATGCCTTCATCTTTACAAAATTTCAGGAAATCTGTAGAAGTATATTCTCCTCCATTGTCTGACCTCAAAACTTTAATCTTCCTTTCAGTTTCATTCTCAACCATTCTCTTCCAATTAGAAAAAATACCCAGCACTTCAGTCTTGTGCTTTATTGTGTAAACCCAAACTCTTCTAGAGTAATCATCAACAAAAGTAACAAACCAATGCCTACCACTTATTGAGACTGTTTGTGTTGGACCCCAAACATCGGAATGCACATAGTCAAGAATACCTCTGGTTTGATGTATTGCGGCACCAAAACTCACTCTTGTTTGCTTCCCCAAAACACAATGCTCACAAAAACTAAGCTAACCAGATTTAACACCTTTCAGTAACCCTTGTTTTGCAAGCCCTTGCAAAGCTTTCTCACCAGCATGCCCAAGTCTCATGTGCCACAATTTGGTGTTATCAACATCGCCATCAACACAAGCAACTGCAGCTGTACCTACGATGGTTTTTGCCTCAAGGAAATATAGTTTTTGTACACGGGGAGCTTTCATCACAACCATCGACCCCTTGGTGACCTTCATCATGTTATCTCCTAAGTGAGCATGGTAGCTCTTTTCTTCCAAAGTACCAACAGAAATCAGATTCTTAGAGAGTTTAGGAACATACCACACATTAGTTAAAGTTCTAACTACTCCATCATGGAACTTCAATTTGACAGTTCCAACTCCTTTCCTCTCCAAGCCATAATCATCACAAGTGATAACATCACCACTCACATTTGTATCCAAAGTAGAAAACTATTCCTTTCTCGAAGTCATATGCTCAGTACAAGCACAATCCATTATCCACTTTTCTTTGTCATTGATGGGAGACACACACAAAACATAATCAGGTTCCTTCTCAGCAAGGACTACATTAGCACTAGAGCTTGCACCCTTATTTTGTAGTTTCAGACAATCTTTCTTCCAATGGCCTTTATTATGGCAAAAGGCACACTCATTTCTACCCAAGCTCATCCTATCCTTTGAAACTCCTCTTGGACCAGAAAAGAACTTCTTCTTGCCCCCAAATTTCTTTCTTTCACAGGATCTACCTCTCACAATCAAAGCCTCCAACGTACTGGAAGTACTATCATATTTATCCTTGTGCCTAACTTCATAATTCATCAATGCATTAAACACTTCATCAAATTTAATAGTGTCTTTACCATATAGCAAGGTAGTAGCTAAATGATCATATGCATCAGGTAGAGAATTTAACAACAATAAGGCTTTATCTTCATCCTTAATTTCTTCATCCAAATTTAACAAATCAGCAATTAACTTGTTAAAGGCATCAAGGTGTTGAATCATCTTTGTACCTCTGAATTGGAACCGGTATAACTTCTTCTTCAAGTGTAGACGATTCTCTATGCTCTTCATCATATACTTGTCTTCCAATTTCTGCCATAACATCTTCGCCGATGTCTCCTGCATCACAAAATACTTTTGGGCTTTAGCGAGACACAACCTTATCGACGAGCAAGCTACCCGATTCAGCCTTTTCCATTCTGCTTCTTCCATATCTTCAGGCATATTCTCCAAAGTCAGAGTCATATCCAAGTCCTGTTGAGCCAAGACATCTCTAACTTCACATTGCCACATACCAAAGTTGTTTGTTCCATCAAATTTCTCCACTTCAAACTTTGCATTTTGCACAGTTGTTCTTGCAACTCGTGCTCCACCTCCACCAAATGGATTGACTTGGACATCTTGATTGTCTTCCATCTATACCAATCGGATCGAGAGCCGAAGCTCTGATACAAATTGTTATGCCAAATAGACACCAAGAAGACAAACCAGTAGCAGAAAATTCATAAAATAACACCAACACATAGATACAGAACAACCCAACCACAATCCAAAGTAGTATCAGATAAACTAAAATGCAAGAATGGAGAAAATAAGACAACAAAGTGTTTACCCAGTTCAGCAATTTGCCTACATCTAGGGAGCAGACGGAACCACTCAATTTCACTATCAAAGAGAAGGATTTTGTACAATTTCTCTCACACAATCTCAACAGAGAAGAACACTCATTTTTCTCTCAACTCTCTCTGTTTTCTCACACACACAAACTGCTGCAGTTTTGCAGTTTTATTCTATTACAAATGGGTAGTTTTTCCCAATTCAAATAACCAAATAACCTCTATATACGATTATTACATATCTATCCATTTAAAGACAGCAAACAACTAATCTGACTCAGACAAAGGTTTAACCACGCCCCCCCCCCCCAACGTTTGTTTTTTAATTAATGACTATATATACCTTATAGGCTTATACGATTGCATGAAACTTGGTCGTGATTCAATCAATGTACCCCCCAACCAATGGCAGCAACAAGTAAAGAACAAATAAAGAGAATAATTTGAAATTCATAGTAATTAATGTGTACTACTTACCAAATTTATAATAAGAAATAGTGAAATGTTACTTAGGTTTAGAATATTTTACAATTAATTATCATTGATATCTAATTTATTTAACTGTTTTATTTTATGAAACTTAATCAAGTGCGTTGGATTTGCTAAATTTAAAGTTATTATTCTCTATGTTCAAATCCTGATTACATTAACCAAAACCAAGAGGCATATTAAGGTCCTCATCACTTCCATCACATTCCTGCCAAAGAGGCAATTTCGCCAAGAAGGCAATGAGATTTTGCAAAGGGTGGTCATGAGACCATGAATCTTGACAAGGAAGCTATGAGATCATACCAAAGAGGCCTTAAATCTTGACCGAGATGCCATAAAATCTCGACCGAAAAGGCAATGAGATCATTTAAAGGTGGTTAATAGGCCATGAATCTCGCCCGGGAAGCAATGAGATCATGCAGATGAGACCTGAATTCTGTACGAGATTCGCCTCAAGCAATTTCTCAAATAGGTTGGGCCGGCTTTCTCTCTGTCTATTTTTTTTGACTAAAACTCGATTCCGCCTCATCCAAATCCGCCTCAAAGAGATTTCACATCGAGCTGACAAATTCTTCCTTACTTAGAGTGAGTCCAAGTAGATTCGTCCTCTTAGAAATTTCTTGAATAGATTGGACTGCTTCTCCTTCGACCCATTTCTTAATTAGGAACCAATTCCAATATTTCACAGTCCTACACCCACATTATCTCTTTTTATCTACATTTAGAGATAATGTAGATTGCACCTAATCGGGATCTCTTCTTGCCCACATTAAATGGGAATGAAAATTCTCCACCTCCAAATGGGCATCAAATGGCCCAGACCAAAATTACCCAGTAAGTTCAGTCTATTTTTGTTATTTCAATTGAATCAAATTTATGGTAAATGGAACAAGTCCAGTAAAATCAAAGTTGGAGTTCAAACTAGAGACAGATAGTGAGGGCGGGAGATCGACCGGACGGTTCAAATTGGGCCTCTTCATATTCTGAGCCAGATTGACTTGATTGAAGCACTGCTGTACGACGCGGAGGAGGAAAAGCAAAAGGCCTATAGAGTCCGACAGTGCTGCTATGAAATTATATTTCTTTTTTCTTTTTTTCAATTTCTAATTTTCGGTTTCAATTGGGAATTTTCGAAACCCTAGACCTTTGGAGGGGTTGCCAAGGTGTCCGCTGCCACTGGAAGTGCCCTTATGTGATGAGTGGGACAATTAGGCGCGGAATCAGCTTATGGCTGCTGCCTCTGACTTGCTTGGAAAGGTCTATAATATTCAGGTATTCTCTCTTTTTTCTTATTTTGCCTTTTCACATTTTGTCAATTCATTTATGCTTTGCTCTGATTTTACTATGAAATTTGGCATTTGTGTAGCAATTTTTTTGAATTAGGTAACTACATCTTAGAAAATGCGATTCCTTTACCATGTTGGGAACCTGAGAAGCTTTATTTGGTGGTGTGAGAAAAGTGGTATTTGTGGCGACGGATCGACACTTGTCTCAGTGATTCATTTGGCAGCTGGAATGATAGAATACATCTATGCACGTGTTGATTCCTGCAGGTGAGCCACTGAGTTGTCATGGGGATTTCTTGTTGGCATTTTGGTTCATGTGATTCTACTATCTTGTAATCTACTTAAAAACAAAGCCATCTGATAAATAATGAGAGGCTGATTTGGTTTTTCTCATACTTTTATGATCCCTTTCTTCTTTAATTTTTGCTGGGGTTAACTGTCCGGTATCAGGTTGCATTTTGAATCAGCTGAAGTAGCAGCTGGTGTTAAGTTTTCAGTTACGGGGCTCTTACCTTTGGACATCATTTCTTTTGTAAAGGTTGAACCAAAGGCACAAATGGTACTTTTAGCAAACACAACTTCATCAAAGAGTGGGGCTCTCTGCCCCACTGA
>JANPXK010000549.1:0-25318 GCA_024704745.1 Rosa lucieae
TCCCCGCCATCCGCCTGAGTCCCCGCCTGCACCGTAGGCAGACCATCTTCGCCAAGGTGAGACTGGTGTGGCATTGCCATCTCCACCGGAACCTCGGAGTGACTCAACGCCAACGTCTCCGGGTTCACCACGGTCTGCTGGGCCGCCAGCCCCTCAGCATACATGGCCTCCAAAAAGTTTTCTATCTCCGCCCGATCCATCGCCTTCTCGAACGCGTCGCGACTTGATTTGTTGCCCGGCGGAGTTTCTATAAAAAAAAAAGAGAAGGGAAAGCCAGCCACCAGTCAGACACAATTCAATTATAAAACGAAACGACAGGGTAGGATCCTCACCAACAGAGCGTGTTAGTCGCAGGTCGACCAATAACTCCCAACCAGTCAGCAAGCGGAAATCAAGCAGGTTTCGGTTCCGCCAGCAACCTCTGATCCTCGCCACCCGGCACTCTTCTGCACGCGTCAGCGTATACCGGAGTCCCGCTGCACAAGACAAACACGTCGTAAGAATACAAGTTCAAGCATGTATGCACGCCAAACATTTTCAGCGGACACCGGCCACCAACCTCGAATAGGTTGGAACTCGGACTTAATCCTAAATGACGGCCCTTCCTCGTTAGACCTAGCGTGGTACTCCCAACCGTCGGTAGCGACGCAAAAGGTCCCCCGCCAATAGGACATGGAGTCCCTCAGATTCTCGATCAGCTTGGGCGCTCCCTGCCGGCGACTCAAATTTACTTGCCCGTGGCAACCTTGGCGCTTCACATATACTAACTCGTAGAAATGGAGCACTTCCGCCATGGTAGGCCCCTCGCACCCCGACAAGCGCCACAAGGAGTTCATCGCCAACATCAACCGCCACATGTTTGGACAGATCTGACCGAAGGCAAGGCCAAACTCACAAACAAGGATTTGAAGATTGGGCACTAGCGGAAGTGTCACCCCTTGGCGGAATATGGCCTCGTGCACGGCCGCACACCCCGTCGGGAGAATCGACGCCTTCTCATCAGCCGTCGGTGGTCGCAGCTTCACCGACCCCGGCAAGCGGAACGCCTGCTTCAGTCGAGCGACAGCAGCACCGCTCATCCCCCCTCCCGCCTCGTCAACGGCTGTCCCATCCGGGAGGAACCACGCCGACTCAACATTTTGCTCCGCTGCCTCTTCCTCCCCGGCGGAGCCGCTAGCAGCACTATTGCTTGCCAAGCGTTCGTCGCGCCTAACCTTGGCGGCAGCGGCCTCACCCGCCCTAGAGCTCTCTGAACGCGAACCACGGGCCATAGTTGCTTCCCAGGGGATAGTCTGTAACGGCTCAACTTCTAGCGGTTCTGGCAGTGAGGATCCTGCATGGGCAGACGGACGCAACGAATCAATAAAAACCCCATCCGCCGCGCTGAGCGACACGTCAGACCCGGAATCCTCACTGCTCGAAATCTCTATAACGCTAGCCATCCCAAAACCCTAAAACCCACATCAGTTAGCACAAACATAGATCTAACCTATTCTCGCATCAGTTATAGCCAAAATAATCAAGAACAAAACCCAGAAAACCCCAAAGTGTAAACAAACACTCAACCCAGACTCGACTATCCAAATCCTAAAACCAATGAACGCAGTGACCAACCATCATTCAATCCCCCACAAAAAAAAAAAAAAAAAAAAAACCCCCATCTCACACCTCAGAGCACTACAAAACCCAGAAACTAGCAGAAACAAATAGCAGAAGACAGAGATCCGAATACCAACCTCAGTGGTGCAATCTCCGGCACGGTGGTGCACAGGTACGACCGACGTCTCTGGGAGTGGTATATCCAAACTTCGGTAGGCTCCTTCTCCGGTTTCGAACAAACGATGGCTAAGCTTTCAAAATTTTCACGAAGTGTCGAATCCCCCAGAGTTTCCCCCCTTTTTATATAGGCCCCAACGCGTTCTCGACCGTCCGCTCCATACCGACATCCCTTGTTAGCCATACACGTGTCGTACATCTCCACTCACTCTCCGGATTGCCCGAAGCGTCACCTCGGTTACGAAACCTACAGTTACTGTCGTTAAGGGCCAGAAGACGGACAGGCCTGGAGACAAGCCTACGCACGCTAACCCGCTATAGATTCGACACGTGTTAACCACCATAGGGACAACTTCGTAAGTACCGCCAGCGGAACTTCTCCCTTGTCATCCTCCAAGCGACGAAGTCTCCGCTGAGCGAAACCCCGCCAGCGGAACTTCTCCCTTGTCATCCTCCAAGCGACGAAGCTCCGCTGAGCGAAACCCCGCCAGCGGAACTTCTCCCTTGTCATCCTCCAAGCGACGAAGTCTCCGCTGACCGAAACCCCGCCAGCGGAACTTCTCCCTTGTCATCCTCCAAGCGACGAAGTCTCCGCTGAGCGAAACCCCGCCAGCGGAACTTCTCCCTTGTCATCCTCCAAGCGACGAAGTCTCCGCTGAGCGAAACCCCGCCAGCGGAACTTCTCCCTTGTCATCCTCCAAGCGACGAAGTCTCCGCTGAGCGAAACCCCGCCAGCGGAACTTCTCCCTTGCCATCCTGCAAGCGCGATGTCTGTCGCTACACACCTCTGGCAGAACCCCTTTTTCATCTTGCAAAAACAACCGCCAGGCACGTCTATCAGACGCTGCTTCCTGCTGCATCCAGCGGGGGGATGTCCGTCAAACGGAAAATCCCGAGGCTACGCCTCACTGACAACGACCGCTACGCGGCGTTACCGTCAGACCGTCCCTACGGGACACGGTGACTAGTCACAGTCCACGACTGCCCTGATCAGGCAATTTGACCCCCGTCATTTGGGTGCTAAAACATTGGGCTCGCTACCCAACACCCTCTGCTCCGTGCAGCTCCCCCTCATCAAACAATTCAACGACCATCCGAAGGTCTATCTTCGCCGGGGAGTGGGGGACTCCCTGGGGGGCCCAGCAAGGGCCCACCCGAAAGGGTATAAAGCGTTTGCTCAGTAAAACCAACGGTTGACAACGCACTGACGCTAATTATGCTCTTGCAAGTCTAGCGGAGGAAAACGCTTCAAACCGCCGAACAACTCCCCAACCAAGATTGCCCTCCTTGACTGGGGAATTGGGGGACTTGTACATACATGTACATTTGCAAGCATAATTAGCTATAATGGGCCATGCTCATTGTACCGCCAAAGGTACTAATTCCAACCAAAGGAATGACATGCGAACACACTGCCAGGCGGGCTACAGCCTCGGCGTCGGACCGCCTCCAGATCGCCACCGACGCGCCGCCACGCGCCGCGCCAAGTTAGCATCAGAAGCTTCTGAAACTAAGAACTGAAGCATATCAGTCCCACATCGAAAACAAAGACAAGATCAGTCTCTTCCTCACCTATAAAAGGTTCTCTCCTCTCCTCATTAATTACGCATTCAATACTTACCTACTGTTACTTTGTCAACATAAATACATTGACTAACTTAGGCATCGGAGAGTTGAAGACCGCCCAGCGCGGTCTCCCTCTGACGCCCGTTGTATTTTACTTGACAGGTAACGGGAATCACAACATAAATACAAGTATCGATCCACCCACCGGATCAGCGTTAACTAAGGTTTGGCTACCGCTAGACTTTGACATTAACAACAACTGACTTGTGTTGTGTTGTCCGGCGGCTAGCAGGATGAACCGAGAGAGGAAAACATTTGATAGTGCATGGAATGAGTCGATGGATCCCGGTGGGCACTCAAAGAACCAACTTATTTCCTCACTATCCAATGTTTCGCTGAATAAGTGGCAGAGGGTGGCGTCATTAAATCCCATGTTGTTAGTGACCTTTTTGAAGGTGTCCATGTGGACGAAGGGGTCGGTCATGCCGCTGTAATGTGACATTTTCGGTGTCTTTGCATATGCTAGTCTGACGGCTTGCAAGATCGTGGCGGTGAATGGTCCTAGTCTGGAAGCAAAGAGCTGATTTAGGATCGGCACTGGTGAAGGAATGGATGGATTTCAAAACTTTTTAATTAGTGCGGAATTAGTTTAACCATTAAACTACTAACTAAACATAAAATCCATTCCTTTAACCCATGTTCTTGGCTTATTGTGATATGTATATAAACATAGCATGCATAGTAAGGAAGAACAAAGTAGTTTGTGTTCTACTCACCCTTGGAGCGTGATTTTAATCCGATCCAAGTGAACCACCAAAGTTCCTCTCCTTGATCTCTCCTTGTGTGTGTCTCCACCACCTTGAAGCACCTTGGATTAAAAACTCCTTCTTGTGCTTGTAATCTTCTCTTTGATGTAACAAGTAAAGCCACAAAAGCATATGGCCTCTAAGGATCTTCACCAAGTGAATCAAGAGACGAAGAAAGATGAAAGAAAAGAAGAAATTATGCAAGTGTTCTTCTTTCCTTTAATTTTGTAATGGACCAAGAGAGAACTCTCTCTCTTTCTCAAAACTAAAAATAATAGTGTGGAGACACACTTATTATTATGTCCATGCTTTCACTTTTATATAATAGGAAATAACTCCAATTACTAAAAGAAAAATATTGGCTTTCATAAAGCCAATATGTTGGCTGGTCCATACATGTTATTGGGCACTAAAAATGTGTCTTGGGCTTTCATTTAAATCTCATTTAGTGAAGCCCAAGTCCACACCAAAAACCCGACAATCGTTTAGGCCCAATAGGTTCGGTTTTACCTGAAAATCCTAATTATGTCCAAATAATAAATCTAATTAATTATTTGGTCATAACCAACTCTTGTTTAATCTTCTTCATATACAATCTCAAGGATCCACTTATATGGTGTGCGATCTCTTAGGTTCTAATTAACAAGGCAGTGAAGTTTATAGAAACCATTCTATTTTGTTTACGAATCAAAAACTCCATTTTGATTCTCCCTTGTTATTAGGATTATAAATGTTTATAATCATCGGGACTTCACAAGTCATGAGTGACGTCTTGCAACATATCATGACTACCTTAGTTAATGTAGAATGACAAAGAACCTATTCAATTGGAATTACAATACAATACGGTCCTTCTCTAACACTATGTTCTAAATCACATCATCGGGGTATGGAATTGATATGTCAATCCCCTAATGTGATTTTCATTCTTATGTGATTCTTAGAATGTGATTAGAAACTCCTTTTTAATCTCATTCAACGCTTTGGCCAAAGACTCATTGAATCACATCTTTGAACATACACCTTATTTACTTAAGGATAGAGATTCCTTATTGTACACTCACATGTCTCCGTGACCGAATTCAATCTCCCACTTGTTCTAAACTCAATCAGCCATGAAACGTACACCCATCTTCTCAAGATGTTGTTCTAGCTTTGCTTGTGATAAAGGCTTAGTGAATGGATCCGATATGTTATCAGCAGATGCTACTTTGAGAATGTTAATGTCTCCACGATTAACAATCTCCCTTATGATATGGAAACGTCTTTCGATGTGTTTGGATTTTTGATGAGACCTTGGTTCCTTGGCTTGAGCAATTGCCCCATTGTTGTCACAGTAAAGTGGAATCGGTGACTCTATGGTAGGAACAACATCAAGTTCAGTGATGAACTTTTTCATCCAAACTGCTTCCTTTGCAGCATCTGATGCTGCAATGTATTCTGCCTCAGTAGTGGAATCTGCTGTAACGCTTTGTTTGCAGCTTCTCCAATTTACTGCACCTCCATTCAAGGTGAAGACAAACCCTGATGTGGATTTTCTGTCATTCACATCAGATTGAAAATCTGAGTCTGTGTATGCTTCCACTTGCAACTCTGATTGCAAATCACCACCTCCATAAACGAGGAATAAATCTTTAGTCCTTCTCAAGTATTTGAGGATATTCTTAACAGCATTCCAGTGTTCTAAACCTGGATTGGACTGATATCGACTAGTTATGCTTACGCCATAACTGATATCAGGTCTTGTGCATAGCATCGCATACATGAGGCTCCCTATTGCAGATGCATATGGGATCTTGCTCATCTTTTGCACTTCCTCAATCGTTTGTGGGCACATTTTCTTAGAAAGGTGAATGCCATGTCTGACAGGCAGAAAACCCTTCTTAGATTGTTCCATGTGAAATCTATTCAGCACTTTGTCTATGTACAAGGATTGAGATAATCCAATTAATCCTTTTGATCTGTCTCTATAGATCTTTATTCCTAGTACATAGGCAGCTTCTCCAAGATCCTTCATAAGGAAGGTCTTGGACAACCAAACTTTAATTGAAGATAACATTCTTACATCATTCCAAAGAGTAGGATGTCATCTACATAAAGTACAAGGAACACAACAGCACTCCCACTGACCTTCTTGTAAACACAAGGTTCATCCATGTTTTGTGTGAAACCAAAAGATTTGACTGCATCATCAAAACGGATGTTCCAACTCCTTGAAGCTTGCTTGAGTCCATAGATGGACCTATGAAGCTTACAACTTTATGAATGTCATCTTTAGACGCAAAGCCTTCAGTTGATCCATATAAAGCTCTTCCTCAAGGTTGCCATTCAGAAAGGCAGTCTTTACGTCCATTTGCCATATCTCATAATCATAGTGAGCAGCTATAGCAAATAATATCCGAATGGATTTAACCATGGCAACAGGAGAGAACGTATCTTCATAGTCAATGCCCTCTCTTTGCTTATAGCCCTTTGCCACCAACCTAGCTTTGTAGGTTTCTATTTTACCATCTGAGCCTATCTTTTTCTTGAAGACCCATTTGTTTCCAATTGGTCTAATACCAGGTGGAGGGTCAACGAGAGCCAGACTTGATTGGTATACATAGAGTCAATCTCGGATTCCATGGCTTCTTGCCATTTCTTTGAGTCAATGTTTGACATTGCTTCATTATAACTAGAAGGATCATGCAGGTTTTCATTGTCACCAAGGAGATTTAACTCCCCAAGGCTTTCATGACACAAACCATACCTCTTGGGAGGTATCCGGATCCTACTAGATATTCTTGGAGTTTGTGTTATAGTTGGTTCAGGAAGTTGTTCAATGGGAAATGAAGTGTTAGTTTGTGGCTTATTGGACACTTCCTTGAGTTCTACCATTTGCTCAACATTTCCATCAAGGACGTAGTCCCTTTCAAGGAAAGTGGCATTCCTGCTAACAAACACCTTTTGTTCTTCAGGTTGATAGAAATAATATCCTAAACTATCTTTAGGATATCCCACAAATAAACACTTGCATGATCTAGCTTCAAGCTTGCCTGCTTCTAGTCTTTTGACATAAGCTGGACAACCCCAAATCTTAATATGATTGAGACTTGGTTTCTTCCCATGCCACATCTCATATGGTGTAAGAGGGACGGACTTGGAAGGCACTCTATTCAACAAATAATTTGCTGTTTGAAGTGCATATCCCCAAAAGGATATAGGTAAATCAGTATAGCTCATCATGGAACGAACCATGTCTAACAAAGTTTGATTTCTCCTTTCAGAGACACCATTGCGTTATGGTGTTCCAGGAGGAGCTAATGAAGAAACAATGCCTTCTTGTTTGAGATAATCAATAAACTCATTGCTTAAGTATTCACCTCCTCGATCAGATCTTAGAGCCTTAATACTCTTGTCGGTTTGTTTCTCAACTTCATTTTTAAATTCTTTGAACATTTCAAAGGCTTCAGATTTGTGCTTCATAAGGTATATATAACCAAATCGAGAGTAGTCATCGGTAAAGGTTATGAAGTATGAGAATCCACCTCTACTAATCGTGGACATGGGACCACATACATTGGTATGTATTAGGCCTAAGAGTTCTTTAACTCTTGTTCTTTGTCCACCATAATGTGACTTAGTCATTTTTCCTTTTAGACAAGACTCACAAGTAGGCATAGGATCAGATCCTAATGACTCTAAGTAGCCATTTTTGGATAATTTGTGAATTCTATCTTGGCTAATATGACCAAGTTTAAGGTGCCACATCTTAATGGGGTTAACCGTTTCTCGAGATCTCTTAGATCCCAAAGCATTTTCCTTCTGTTGAAGACTTGTTCTTCAAGGATGCAAGATAAGCTTTGCAATTCCTCTTCCAGTGCCCATCTTTGTTGCAAAAGAAACAAATACCTTTTGGTTCCTTTTGTTCCTTCTTCTTCTTCTTTTGGACTGCTCCCTTAGGCTTTATTACTTGTTTCTTCTTCCATTTGCCTTTACCTTTGGACTTATTGGATGAAGAAGAAGTGACAAAGTCCACACTCCCACTCTCTTTCTTCATTTGCTTCTCAGCTGTTACCAGCATATTGAGAAGATCAGAAAGAGTATGATCCATTTGTTGCATATTATAGTTCATTATGAACTGAGAAAATGAATCATCTTGGGAGGTTAGAAGAAGATCTTGAGCTAGCTCCGCATCAAGTGCAAATCCAAGGTCTTGAATTTGCTCAATAAGGCCTATCATTTTTAGACCATGTTGATGCACAGGTGCACCCCTCACATGTTTTGTCTTGACAAGCTCATTGACTACTGTGAAGCACACATTTCTATTTCTCTCACCAAACAATTCAGTGAGATGGAGTAATATAGAACTGGTGCTATCCATTTTCTCATGTTGCTTCTGAAGTTGTGAGTTCATGGATGCAAGCATAACACATTTAGCTTGAGTGTCATCATCATTATGCTTTTGATAAGCAACACGTTGCTCATCGGTTGCATCTTGAGCCAAAGGGGTGTGAGGGGGTGCATTTTGTAAGACATAAGCGATCTTATCGAATGTCAATACAATTTTCAAATTGCGGAGCCAGTCATTGAAGTTTGGGCCCTCAAGACGATTTTCATTGAGAATTTTGGTGATAGGATGTCCTGACATATTGCAATCTACATAACATAAAAATAAAATAAATAAGATTTATTTTAAAACCAAGTGACTCGGGTCTTAAGAATCAAATGGCACCCTCTCACTATTTTATCAAATTCCAAATCCCTCAAGGAATTCGAGAGTATAAATTAAAACTCCTAGTGAGTATGGAAGACTCATTTTCATTAAGCCAACCGCATCATAATAGAACTATAAGTTAACTTAATTTCCATGAGAGGATACTCTTATCCAATCACATCAAATGTGAATATCCATAACTTTGGTCTCTAAAGTAAGTAAGTCTCACCATAATAGGATATTGATAAATTACTCTAGTTAAGCTATACCCATCATCTCATGTAAGTATAGAGATCAAAAATTAAATCTCATCATAATAGAATATTGACCAAGATTTGTCCCTATCTTACAACATCAAATGTTGAATAACCTCTCTTTAATGCTCTTAGCAAGAAATACCTCCATTCGGAATGATATTCACATGTAAGAACATCTAATAGGAGATTACAATGTTGGAAGGCCACAAAGAAGTATTCATAATGTCTTCTTCGTTTTTCAACTTAATATCACTTTGAGGGAATTTTTAAGGTCTCATCTTTAATAATCTCATTAATAACAATCACATTGCATTTGCTTTGATCCTAATGCAATTACACATTCATTACACTTGATCTATAATAAAATACTCCCACTAATTGTTTTTAGAAAACAATTTGAATTCATCAAAAACATTTTTCAAATGGAATCATGGGAAGTATAAAATTACTTGATCAAGTGCAATGAACATGCAATTATAATAGGTCACATAGGATGATTATGGACTTGTTGTTTGATCCAACATGAGCCAATATGTTGGATCAAGGTCATGTTTGGGTGGTTGATTTTAATTACGCGTAACGATTACGAAAATTAAATAACTAAGCTAAGCTATTACACTTTGCACTTGAACTTCTTTCAAGGCTAGATGACTTCAAACTTCTTCTTTGGATCATCCTCATGTGCCTCCATCTTCTATTACAAGAGTGGATAAGGGGCATACAAGCTCCCATTTAAATTTAATCAAACTTGAATAAATTAAATAAGCTACTTAGTTACACAACCAAATGAATTAATTAAATTAATTACATAACCCAAATGAATTAACTACTTTAATTACATAACCACATTCATTCAAAATGAATAGTCGGCCAATCACATGCTCAATTATATTAGGCCATAGTCCAAAATCATCCTTTAATTAACCAAAATTAATAAGGTTAATTAAACAAGCATAATTAACTCCATCAAAATAAGTTAACCACTAAATTACTTTAATTTAATGCAAGTAAATTAGTTGAGTGATTTAGGGGATGATGTCTTACATCATGCATCACTAACTTTTGGTGAGTAATTTAGGGGATGATGTCTCACATCACTTTTGATGAGTGATTTAGGGGATGATGTTTTACATCATGCATCACCAACTTTTGGTGAGTGATTTAGGGGATGGCGTTTTACATTATGATTCACCAACTTTTGGTGAGTGATTTAGGGAGACATGTCTCTTATCTCATTCCAACTTTCGGTGGGTAATTTAGAGAAACTAATAGTAAAGATGACTAACTCTACCAACTATTTGGTGAGGGAATCACGGAAATGATTTTATGTCATCACTAACTATTGGATAAATTTCAATTCATGAATTTATGGATCAAAAGTGAGAGCAAACACCATGAAAAATTAGCTAGTTCATTACTAGTTTAGACATGTTCCAAAGCTGGAAATAAAATTCCATATTTGTGTTCTTCCATTGAACATTTGTTTACTTCATCTTTGAAGCCAAAAATCATGCATACCCTAAAGCATATATAATCTAATATGTTTCTAAGATTAACACCTTAATTAAGAAACATATAGAATCCCTTAATACATTCTTATATGCATCAAAGTTTCATAAACCTTAAACCACTTCTTACATGTAATTTCTAGAAACTTTTCTTGCTATCATAAAATCTACCTTACATCACATGCTTCATAACTTTTATGATAAAGCAAATTTTATGATCTAAATTACATATTACTCTAAGCTTAAGAAAATCACATCAACCAACATACATAGCCATGTTTATAACATATCAAAATTAAGCCAATGGCTCTGATACCAATTGAAGGAATGGATGGATTTCAAAACTTTTTAATTAGTGCGGAATTAGTTTAACCATTAAACTACTAACTAAACATAAAATCCATTCCTTTAACCCATGATCTTGGCTTATTGTGATATGTATATACACATAGCATGCATAGTAAGGAAGAACAAAGTAGTTTGTGTTCTACTCACCCTTGGAGCGTGATTTTAATCCGATCCAAGTGAACCACCAAAGTTCTTCTCCTTGATCTCTCCTTGTGTGTGTCTCCTCCACCTTGAAGCACCTTGGATTAAAAACTCCTTCTTGTGCTTGTAATCTTCTCTTTGATGTAACAAGTAAAGCCACAAAAGCATATGGCCTCTAAGGATCTTCACCAAGTGAATCAAGAGATGAAGAAAGATGAAAGAAAAGAAGAAATTATGCAAGTGTTCTTCTTTCCTTTAATTTTTAATGGACCAAGAGAGAACTTCTCTCTTCTCTCAAATCTAAAATAATAGTGTGGAGACACACTTATTATTATGTCCATGCTTTCACTTTTATATAATAGGAAATAACTCCAATTACTAAAAGAAAAATATTGGCTTTCATAAAGCCAATATGTTGGCTGGTCCATACATGTTATTGGGCACTAAAAATGTGTCTTGGGCTTTCATTTAAATCTCATTTAGTGAAGCCCAAGTCCACACCAAAAACCCGACAATCGTTTAGGCCCAATAGGTTCGGTTTTACCCGAAAATCCTAATTATGTCCAAATAATAAATCTAATTAATTATTTGGTCATAACCAACTCTTGTTTAATCTTCTTCATATACAATCTCAAGGATCCACTTATATGGTGTGCGATCTCTTAGGTTCTAATTAACAAGGCAGTGAAGTTTATAGAAACCATTCTATTTTGTTTACGAATCAAAAACTCCATTTTTGATTCTCCCTTGTTATTAGGATTATAAATGTTTATTAATCCTCGGGACTTCACAAGTCATGAGTGACGTCTTGCAACATATCATGACTACCCTAGTTAATGTAGAATGACAAAGAACCTATTCAATTGGAATTACAATACAATACGGTCCTTCTCTAACACTATGTTCTAAATCACATCATCGGGGTATGGAATTGATATGTCAATCCCCTAATGTGATTTTCATTCTTATGTGATTCTTAGAATGTGATTAGAACTCCTTTTTAATCTCATTCAATGCTTTGGCCAAAGACTCATTGAATCACATCTTTGAACATACACCTTATTTACTTAAGGATAGAGATTCCTTATTGTACACTCACATGTCTCCATGACCGAATTGATTATACCAATGAATGCATCTATTATATCCATTAAGGGACACAATATTATTGCATCATCAAGAAATAATCAATTCACTCATAAGACAACTATGGTGTCTCAGGTCAAAGGACTAATTTGTATTATTGTAATTTAGAGTTCAAGTTTGACATGTAAGTAAGACTCCATACAAGAACTCTAATGATCGCGTTCAGTGTACTCTTTAAGTTAAGAGCACCCACATACGTGTATTAGTGTCTCTACACAAATGATAAGAGACATATCATCCTCCATATTGAGCATACATAGTATGTGCTAGTCTTTCCGGATTATCAATGTCCAAGTGATAATCCTATGACTAGGAACTTTTTTGGATAAGAGTGTGAAAGAGTAAAGGTCTCACACATCTAACTCTTTAGATTACTTTCTCTTTAACTCATATTCCTTGGACCTTGTTCAATCAAATATTAAATATAAGCAATGAATAATAAACTTGCCCTTTTGATTAATAATACTTATAATAATAATTACATCAAAATGATTGTTTTAGGACACAATTCGTTCAGCTGGGACGCCTGCCTCCGCCCGGATTAGCCTTTGCTTTAATTGCTGCATCCTCTCTAGGATTAGGGCGGTTGTGTCGCCAGCGGACCCTGCCTGGAGATTCTGCTGAACCAGCTCCCGCCTGGAGACAGGTGGATTGCCCTCAGATCTGGCCCTAGCCACCTAGTGGTTGGTGTGCTGCTGTGACTCCGCTTCCTGTTCCACCATTAGGCTGGGTAGGAGAGGTGGGCCCATTCCCAATAGTTCTGGTCGATTCGGCGGTACCTGCATCTGTATGATTGGTATGGGTACCAATCCGCGGGTATTGGGTCGACTACGTCTAGTGTTCCACGATTACTCGCTCTGCGCTGGGTTAGCGTTCGCCTCCAACACTTTTTTCAGTTCGTCAAATTTTGACATCAACTTGGCCACCTGCTTTTGGGCTTCGGTCTTCTCTCAGCGATCTTGTTCGCGCTTCCTATTTGCCTTGTGGAGGTCCGCCAATGCCAACTCATACTTAGCGGCGAGATCCTGGCCTAGTGGGTGACTGCTTCCTTGTCGTGCCTCCGCTGCAGTTTGGGTCAGCGGGACCTAGGATGAGCCCTGGGGTTCCACGCTAGGGTTGACCGGAGTGCTGAATAGTGCTCGGTTAATGTTAACCCCTAGGTTGGTGGGATGGGGGTTGGCAGATTGATCTGCTTGCTCCTCAGTGTTTCCCCCGCTACCGTTAGTCATGGTTATTGTTGTGGTGGGATGGCCTTTTGTTCAAGGTTTCCCACAGACGGCACCAATGTTAATGTTTATGATTGAGCGGTGGCCCAAGTCTTGATTAAAGCTGGTCTGATGGGCGGACCGCTACTTGCAACGTTCTCAAAGTTTCCACTACCTGTCAAGTAAAATACAAAGCGGCTTCAGAGGGAGACAAAGTTGGGCGGTCTTCTCTTCTGATGCCTTAGTTAGTCAATGTATTTATGTTGACAGAATAACAGTAGGTAAGTAGTGAATGCGTAATCAATGAGGAGAGAGAGAGGAGAGTTTATAGGTGGGGAAGAGGCTGAACTCTTTCATGTTTTCAATGTGGGACTGACATGCTTCAGTTCCCAGCTTCTGGAGCTTCTGATGCCATCTTGAAGCAGCCCGTGGCGGCGTGTCGGTGGTGATTTGGGGGTGAGCCGGGGCTCGAGCGGTAGCTTGCTTGGCTGTGTTTCCGTAGGTTACTCGCTGATGGGAGTTGGTACCGCTGGTGGTAGCATGAGCGTGGCTCATTAGAGCTAATTATGCTTGGCAACTGCTCATGTAAGTACATGCCACAAAGCCACTTTATGAATACAATAATATTCTTGATTTATAAGTCCTGTCTTTTGAATAATATTATGAAGCCTCTAGTATAGGCCTTAATATAATCTTTAACACCTTTGTTAAATACCCAGACGTGAGAAACATTCTTCTTAATTCTTTGGCCCCATGAATAGGCCGCACAAAATTGAACAGAAATTCAAAAATTATTAAGTACAAAATTTAAAACGTTACACCTAAAGGCTACAAGCAAGGCCTAATATAATAGAGTATTGCCCCCTAGTCTTGCTAGGTGAGGCGAAGACAAAAGAGTGGGACCTCAGGAATAGGCCCTCGCAGAGATAGGGACACAAGCATAGGAAGACTAAGTTTCCCCCCAAGTCCAGGCGAAGAGGCAAGTGGAGGATCTTCAAACTCCCAAACACTTGGGTAGTATTTCTTTAAGTATCTGCCATTGATAGGATGTCGGTGAATGTCGCCGTCCAAGTCTTTGAGGTGAAAAGTTCCCTTCTCCGAATCTCTATGAATAATAAACGGTCCTTCCCATCGCGGTGTCCATTTGCCACGTCCTTCCACCTTTTCCCCTAGCGGAAGAACCACCTTCCATACCAGTTCGCCTTCTTATAGCTGCGGCCATATGTACACTTGTCATAGGCGCGAGCTACCCTCTGCTTCTCCATGACTAAACTGTCTAATGCCTCCAAGCACTTTTCGCTAAGATCTTCGTGTTCCTAGCACATGGCTTGGACATAATCTTCGCTAATAAGATGATGCTGTTCTTGCACTCGCAAAGAGTGGACATTGATTTCTAAGGCCAAAACTACATCATGGCCGAACATGAGTGCATAAGGTGTCATGGCTGTAAGATTTCACTTAGATGTGCGATAAGCTCAGAGAGTCTCATAGAGTGTCTCGTGCCACTTGCGAGGATTCTTTGCAAGCATCTTCTTCAGGAGAGTGATGACGATTTTATTGCTGGCCTCAGCTTGGCCATTAGACCAGGCGTAGTAAGGGGTGGAATGAATGAACTGTATGCCCAAGTCATTCATGAGTTTCTCGACCTCGCCGCCCATGAACGTTTCCCCCTGTCTGAAACCAAAACCTCCAAGATGCCAAACCTGTAAACAATGTTGTGAAAGATAAATTGCCAAATTGTGGCACCGGAAGCCTATTTCAAAGGCTCAGCCTCGACCCATTTTGTAAAGAAGTCAGCGGTGATGATGATGAACTTGTGTTGGAGAGATGAGTGAGGGTGAATCATGCCGATTAAGTCCAATGCCCAACCTCGTGCAGGCCAAGGCTTAATGATAGACTGGATAGGTATGTTGGGAATGCGTTGGACTGGCCCTTGCGCCTGGCAGTCCTGGCAACCATTCGCGAACTCTATGCAATCCTTCAAAATGCTTGGCCAATAATAACCATGTCTTTTAAGGAGCCAACACATCTTTAGGCCAGCTTGGTAAGCACCGCACACGCTTGCGTGCGCCTCTCGTACTAGTCGCTTTGCTTCTTGGCCATAGAAACACCTGAAGTTTATGCCACATCTTCCCCTCATCTGCGTAATTCATCATTCCTGAGAAAATAATTAAGCGTGGGGAAGCGGATCTTCTTATTTGTGGGTTGGTCTGGGGGTTTGTGGTACTCTATCAAAGGAACACGCCAGTCCACATCTATAAGATCTAGAATAGCCACCGTTGGTTTGTCAGGTGGGTCAGCCATGGCACTCCATGAAGGTAGGGTCCGTCGTTCTACCTTCAAAATCCACTCACGAGCTCCATATTTTAAGTTTATCCCAGTAGCCAGTTGGGCTAACTCATTAGCGGCAAAATTACGTTTACGTGGGATATGTTCCAGGTCCACGTCATCAAATTGGGCAAGCAATTCGAGTGCTCTATCCAAGTATGGGGCTAGTAAGAAACTTGTGCATCTGAAGTTTTTGCGAAGTTGGTTGATGATCAGCAGTGAATCTCCCACGACTTGTACATCTTGGACTCCCAACTCCAATAACACCTCTAGGCCTATAATGAGAGCCTTATATTTAGCTTGGTTATTGGTGCACCGGAACTCTAACTGGAAGGAGTATGGAAAACGATCTCCGACCGGATTTCCCAAATGACACCAGCGCCAGCCATTGTCTCCATTCTGGAGCCATCAAAGTACAAAACCCAAGGATGTAACGAGATCGTTGTGTGGTACAACTCAGCTACTTAGGTAAATAGGCCAGGTCAGGTTGATCTATTGACTCTGTTGCGACCTCCAAATCACGTATAGCTGGTACTTGCAACATGGGATGGTGTACCAAGAAGTTCGCGATGGCTTGGCCCTTAATCGCTTTCTGGGGAACATACTGTAGCGAAAATTCTGACAAAGCCAGCACCTACTTGCCAATCCGGCCTCTGAGAATAGGCCACGAAAGCATATACTTAACCATGTATGTCTGAGCTATAATGTACGTAGTAAAGGATAACATGTAGTGTTGCAAGTTACAGGCTCAGAAGTATAGCATAAAACACAGCTTCTCCATTAGGGTGTACCTTGTCTCACAATCCGTCAACGTTCTGCTGAGATAGAAAATAGCATGTTCGACCCTTTCTTCATCGTCTTGCTCTAAAAGGCTGCCAATGGAAGCCTCAGCCGCGGAGACATAAAGCTTGAGTGGGAAACCTGGCTTGGGCAGAACAAGAACCAATGGACTTGTTAGATAGGCCTTTATCCTGTCAAAGTCCTCTTGATGTTTGGGTTCCTAGACAAACTCACTTTGTCCTTGCAGCTTCAACAATGGAGAGAAAGGCTGAATTTTGCCAGCGGAATTGAAGATAAAGTGTTGTAGAAAATTTATTTTCCCCAATAGCCTTTGTAACTCCCTTTTTGTTCTCAGGGGTGATGCATTGATGACCACATTAGCTTTATCTTTTAGAACTTCTTTGCCTCTCTGGTGGACGTTAAAGACTAGGAAGTCACAAGCTTGAACACCAAACACACATTTCGCCGAGTTCATCTTCAACTTGTGTAGGCGCATGCATTCAAAGACTTTTTTCAGGTCCATGATGTGGTCTCCCCGCTTTTTGGACTTAAGAACTACATCATTAATACAAACCTCTAGAATCTTCCCCAAAATGTCATGGAAGATTAGGTTCGTTGCTCGCTGGTATGTGGCCCCAACATTTTTAAAATCAAAAGGCATAACCACATACTCAAAAACTCCAGCGAAGCCAGGACAGTGAAAAGCAGTCTTATGCCTGTCCTCTTCTGCAACGAGGATTTAATGATAGCTTGTTGTCCTATCCATAAAGGACAAAAGCACGTGGCCTGCTACTGCATCTACCAACATATCCGTAACCAGTATGGGGTAAAAGTCATTAGGAGTAGCAGTATTGAGGTCTTTGTAGTCCACGCCTCTTTTTACCATTCTTCTTGCAAACAGGCACTATGTTGGATAGCCACTGGTTATATTTAGCTATCCTGATAATTCCAGACTTATGGCTCTTCTCAACCTCCTCTTTAACTAGGACCTGGGTCTCTGAATTCATTTGCCGAGGCTCTTGCTTTACAGGCCTCTTGTCAGGTAACATTGGCATTGGTGGCAAACCAAGTCAGCTAACAGGCCTGACATATCTTCATATTTCTAAGCGAAACAATCTTTGTATTCTTGCAACAAGTCAATGAGCCTCTGATTCTCACTAGGCTCTAAGTTCGCGCTAATAGCCACCTCCATGGGCTCAGCTACAGTTTCCAAATTGACTTTCTCGATGGGGTCCCTGACCTTTGGGGGAATATCATCCAATGCTGCTGGAGCTAGTTGAATTACTTCCTCTTCCTCCTCGTGGTAAGAGATCTCTTCATTGACGCATTCCAATGTGGCCACCCTTTTTCTCCACCAAGTATGAAGACAACATGTCATACAAGGAATGAAAAGCCTCTATCCCTCTTATAGAAGGAAATAATCCATTAATTGGCCTGAGATTGGGGCACATCGTGGCCGGGCCTTTCCATATCTTCCTTCGCGAGCATAAGCCCCCACTATGCCAGTTCAGAAGCCGTTACCCCTGTGGGGTGGTCTTTTTTATTGATGCCACTGACTTGTAATGGAGTGATTGTCTCCAAGTAGTAGCTAGCATCTACAGGAACAGGGAACGATCTAGGATCAGCCTTGATTACTTCTGTATATTCGTAACTTTGTTCAACATTATCAATTCTTCGTGAAAGGTAGACGAAACACAGTAGCTTTGATGAATCCAGTCTCTGCCTAGTGCTGCAAGCTACATAGTAGTCTATGGCAAAGAAAGCGTAGACGCCTTCGGCAGGACGACCTTGATTCGCAAGAAAAGTAATCCCAACATTTTGGTTACTATGCCTGCAAAGGTCTAGGAGGTGAGGGAAGTGGATTGGATCTTCTCCTTCTTGATTCCCAACAAATGCATGGTCCTTATAGTAATGACATTCACAGCTCCCCCTGTATCAACCATGATTTTTCTAACCTTGACGCTATTAACTTCCGCCGTGATATATAAAGGCCTCATATGCTACACCATAACCGGTGTTGGCTTAGTAAGGCTCATAAAAAATCCTCTACTGTTTGCATCTTCAGTTTCCAGGAATACTGTTTCCTCTACTAGTGTCATAGCTGCTATGGTAATCTGAAGGGCTTGTTCGCCGAATTCTTCGATCTCTATTGCCTGGCATTCCTGAGCCGCGATCGGTAGAGTGTACTTTGGTGGGTAGTATGTAGACCATGTTGAAAGTGGTGTCCACCACTTCCGTTTATTCCATATTGTAGTCAAGGCCCAGTTTTTGTTCGTCAATCAGGATTTTCAGTTCTGGATCTACGCTGAATTTCTTAGTGACATATGCAACCAATGACTCTTCTGTGGGAGCCACAACCTGATCTTGCTTCTATTCCTTGAGAGCGGGAGTTTACTGTGGTCGATCTTGCCTCTGCGTCACTGCTAAAGCGTCTTTTGAAGCTGTGACCACTACACTCTGGATTTTCTTAGGTCTCCACTGTAAGTTCTCTGTGTTATTGCTTCTTCCCCCCTCCCCCCCCCCCCCCAAGTCTCTCAAAAACTGAAGGTTTAGCTTCTGCCTTTTCGCAAAACAAATGACTCTTGACGCTAGGTCTTCTACTTGGCGAATTCTCTTTTTTCATAGGCGGAGGTATCTTTTCTTTAGTGATCTTTCATAAAACACGGGGCTTGGGTACACTAGGTGCTGAGTTCAGCTACCTTTGGAAGCTACGAGGAGTCGTCAGAGGCTTGGCGGCTGATGCTTCTATTTGTTTCTGATACTGTTCTAGAGATTTCACCAATTGCGACGGCTTAATTAAGCCCTAATCAAGACTCAAAAGCCTCTAACGTTCGCTTGTCTTCCCCAAACCTGCGCTGCAGCTTTCTCTTCTTGGAAGGACTGATCTCCACCGCTTTGCCCTTCTCTCTTGTACCACTTTCCTTCCTTGATAGCAGAAGTTGAAGTAGGCGGGATGTATGGTTTAGTTAGGATATCCTTTAACTTGTCCTCATTGTTCTCTTTTGGCATCTTTCCTTCTTCTGCAGCCCTTAACTTCCTGAATATTTTGGAGTCCTTTAGAGAGGAAGGAGTCTCGGCTTTATCCTTTCCTCTAGGACTGAAAGGCTGGAAGTTTCTAGAAGGCGAGGCCTCCTTGATTGGGGGGAATGAGCCAAAATGGAAAGTCTGTTAGACCTCCTTGTGTGACATTGGATGCCACACTCCTCTTTGCATCCCAAGCACATGACAACAAGCGTAGCCTCACTAATAGGTTTAGGCTTCTTCTTCGTTGGTTTCTCCCCCTCTTCTCTCCCCTGGCCTTCAGTAGTCAGGTCAAATGTTGGCTTCCGCTGGCCCATTTTGTTCCAGGCCACATCATCCATGTTTACTCCTGTGTTAGGGAAGGGGTTTAAATCCACTAGGGCTGCTGCAGTAGATGACGACACAACTTGCAGACTCCCATTATTCAACCAAACCTAGATTTGGTCCTTCAGCTTATCGCACTGCGGCTGTGTTGTGGTCCTTCAGCTATACTTCTTTCCTTTTAGTTGATCTGGTCTAGGAAAAGGCCCAAAGTTAGTTTTTACATCTTCACGGCTATCATCTCATCTAATCTCTCATGTGCTTTGTTCGCATCATACGTATAAGTCGCGAATTCAAGTTTGGTGAAAGCCACAGACTTGAGCTTAACTGGTTCTTTGGTTAGCTTCAACTGTTTAAGGGAAGAACTCTTTTTTCCAGTTAGCACTGTACTTACATGATCATTTTCCAAGCATAATTAGCAATCGCTCATACTACCGCCAACGGTACCAACAACCATCAACGAGGTGACCTGCGGAAACACAGCCAAACAGGCTATCACCTGAGCCCTAGCTCACCCCCAGATCATAGTTGACATGCCGCCACGCACCGAGCCAAGATCGCCCCGCTGAAGTATCAGAAGCTGGGAACTGAAGCTTATCAGTCCCAAATCGAAGAGGTCAGCCTCTTCCCCACCTATAAAAGGTCCACCTTTCTTTCCTCATTAATTACGCATTTACTACTTACCTACTGTTATTCTGTCAACATAAATACATTGACTTGGATTGGCATCAAAGAAGAGAAGACCACCAACCGCGGTCTCCCTTTGACGCCCTTTTGTATTTTATTTGACAGATAGTGGTTGCCACAAGAATATCACAAGTAGCGGCTCGCCCCTGGAACCAGTGTTGACCAAGATTTGGCTACTGCCTAATCTTAGACATTAACATTGGCGTTGTCTGTGGGAGTCCTTAAGCAAAAGGCGAGCCCTTAAGCAAAAGGCGAGCCCTTAAGCAAAAGACCATCCCACCACAATAATCACCATGACTAATAGTAGCGGAGGAAACGCCGAGGAGCAAGCGGACCAATCCTCCAATCCCTAACCCACCAACTGATAGGAGCATAAAATGCGACGTTTATAATGTTTAAACCCTATATTTGGCTAAGTTATTTCCTTTATCTTGATCAATTTAACTTAGTTAGTGTTTTACAGGTGAAAATGGAGTCTCAAGGTCCAAAAATGGCTAAGGAATGCACAAGTGGCGCAGAAATGGAAAGAAATGAAGAAATGGAAGTTCTCCCAGTTTGACTAGGAAAAGGAATCCTAGTTGGAGTAGGAATCAGAAGCTGACTTGGATTCGAACTCTTATGTCGCCGAAATTAGAAGTCCTACTTGGATAAGGAAACCCAATTCTACTCAGATAAGGAATCCTAGTGTGACAAGGAGTCCCTATGGGATAAGGATTACTCAAGAAGGTTCCAGAAGAGTGTAGAAGAATCGCAGAAAAGAAGTTTGTATTTAACTAGGAAACCTACTTGCATATGGAGTTCTACTCGTACTAGGAGACCTGGGGAAGCTAGGAGAAGTCTATGGAACGTCCATGAAGCATCTAGAAGTCTCAAGAAGGTCATATGCCGTGCACATGGAAGAGGAAGCAACAAGGGATTCGAATTACAAAGCAATGTGGAATTTGGACTTCTTGTTGAGTAAGGATTGAATTGCCGTGAGGTTCTTGAAGGTTTTAGGGAGTTATTGACGTTTCTACTTCAGAATAGGCGTGGAAGACATGTGAGAGGCATGTGATGCAAAGGAAAACCTAATTGGACTAAACTTGTGCCTCAAAAGTCAAATCCATTAAAGATTCGGAAATCTGCCTGTGCAGATCAGTCAACTTCAACAGAGTGTCAAAAATCACTCAGAGCTCAAAAAATTATGATCTTTATATGGTTGGAAATCTACGGATGTCTAGTTTCCAGATATTTTTACGGTTCATCAATAGCTATTTTCTAGAGGAAGTTATGGCCGTTTTAGTGGACTGAGGTCAATCCTGCCGGAAATCTGTTTTGTGCCAAAGGAGTCCTAAATCAACACGAACTAAGAGAAACCAAGTAGAAACAAATTGGAAGTGGCTTTGGACTTTCTTCTATAAATAACTTGTGTATTAGACGTTCAGGGGTGACACATTATTCTCCACAATTTCGATTTCTCACCGGTTTGCTCTTGAGTTTCAGGTTTTCGCTATTTCAAGTTCCTAGCCGTGCCATCCTCCCATCTTTGCCGTGATCTTCACCTTGTGCCACCACCTTGGAGCTGCTTTGGGTCTTTGGGACGTGATCAAGGGTTGTTCTTACCACCTTCCATATGGCTACTTCACAGTTTAGTGTTCTTGTAGTTGTAATTTCTGTTTTGATTCTTTTATGTGTAAAACCGAAACCATGAGTTGACAATCTGATTTTTGGATGCAATTTTGATGTTCTTTTCAATGATTGATTGGTTTATGTGTGTTTGATCTTGATTAATTTCTGAATATATGGAATGATAATCTGGTTTTGTTTTATAGAAAACTTTTATGTGTTCTTGTTTTTTGGTGGCCAACTTAGGATGATTGCATGTAATTGGAGCTAGTAATTAGGTGAATGTTTGTTGATCCTAATTCAATATAGTAGTAAAGGCTTTGGACAAAGGTCGAGAACAGATTATGCATGTAATGAAAAGACTTGCGTTGAGTACTTGAATTTGCATGTTTATTGACTAAACTTTCACTTGCTCTTAATGATTCGAATGCATGAGATTATGAGTCGCTTCGATTGTGTGATACCTGCATTTGAAATATGTTGGATTAAGTGCGTTGCTTGATCAACTGTGTAAAGGGAAGTCATATAAGGGACATTGGGTGCTTGTAACTTTGTTTCTTGGTTGATATCGTTCCATGGTAATTAACAAGACTAAGGGATGCATGAATGGATTGATCTTGAATTGTTCTTGATAAATTGTTTTCCAAAAATTCTTCTTTTCCCACCTTTGTATAGAAAACGTTTTATTCTTTTATTGTTTTCTGAAAATTTATACTTTGATCTTTAAAACCCCCCCTATCTTTTATGTTTTGTGTTTGTAAATATGTAAATTGATATAGGTTTTTAGTATGCATGTAAATTGTGAATAACTTGTTAATAATCTGAAAATATATTTTAATTTCATGAATAGTGTTTTAGGATTTGTAATTGTGATGTTAACTTGTTAGAGTTTGTATTGTACATGGATTTGTGTAGTTAGAGTTTAATTATGATTTGTTGTTTGTATTTGTGTTGTATATGGATTTCTAATTTAACTATAACTTGGATTCTTTGTAAATTTTGAATTGTTGTCAATATATACTTGTTGTTTTCGTTTGTTTTGTATATTCTTATCTCTTAAATTTGTTTCTCACATGTTAGCACCCTCAATCCCCGGCTTGAACGATCCCTGCTTATTCTATACTAACGATGATTCTTTTCAGGGTTTAAATTGGCGATTGCTTTTGCACGTATCACCAACCCAACGGCCAATGTTAACCGCGCACTATTCAACACTCCGATCAACCCTAGCATGGAGCCACAAGCCACTCCCCAGATCCCACATACTGAAACCATAGTGGAGGTTCATCCAAGAGGCAGCCACCTCCCACCGGTCCAAGACCTCACCGCTATGTATGAACTGGCACTGGCGGACCTCCACATGGAAAATAGAGAGCGCGAGCAGGAGTGCAGGAAGAAGGCCGAAGCCCAAAAGCAGGTGGCCATGCTAATGTCGAGGTTCGACGAACTAAAGAAGGCACTGGAGGAAAATGCTAACTCAGCACAGAGCGAGCAATCGCAGAGTACCAGACGTAGTCGACCCAATGCCGAAAGATTGGTACTAGCACCAATCATACAGATGTAGGTACCGCTGAACCCATCCGAGCTATTGGGAATAGGTCCACCCCCTCACCACGATTGATGATAGAGCAAGAAGGGGAATCACAACCGCTCCGCAACCAGAGCTAGAACTGAAGGCAATCCATCTGCCCCCAAGCAGGAGCTAGCGCAGTGGAACCTGCAACCTGGGCCCCTGGCGACACAACCTCCCTAATCCTGGAAAGGATGCAGCAATTGGAGCAAAGACTAATCCGGGCGGAGGCAGGCGCCTCAGCGCCAAGTCAGAATCCACTATTTGCATCAAGGCCAGGGCTGTTCACCGCCGGGATCGTGCAGGCCGTCCGGCAAGCACACCCCAAAACACCAAAGATTCCACAATACAGCGGACTGACTGACCCCTTCGTCCATATGGACACCTTCAAGAAGGTCACCAACAATAAAGCATTCGATGACTCCACCCTCTGCCACTTGTTCAGTGAGACGTTAGATAGTGAAGCGATGAGCTGATTCTTCAAATGTCTGCTGGGATCCATAGACTCATTCCATGCACTATCAAATGCTTTCTTGTCACGATTCATCATGTTGGCCGCTGGACATCACAACACAAGGCAATTGTTCAACGTCAAGTAGGGCGTAGAGGAAACATTGAAGGCATTCGTCACTAGGTGGAGAGCAGTGGCATTCCGGTGCCACGACCTTGACAAAACTATGGTCTTGGCAGCCTTTAAGCAAAGGAATTCTAAAGGGACCATTTCTCTATCATCTCAACTACAATCATCCGAATGCCACATATGAACATGTCATGGGCAAGGCCGTCCTCCACGCATAGGCAGAATTCATTACATAACGAGAAACGCCACCACCTCCTCCAATGCCCACAAAACCCAGTGAGCCTTCATCTAGCTAGCAGGAGATCGCTAACAAAACCTCTGCTACGCCTCCAACTGACAAGAAGAGAGAGTGGCAACAAGGCAACTACCTGAGCAAGCGGCAGAAGGACAAGCATTACCATAAGGGCAACCACTTTTCCCATGGGGATAATTGTAATAAACAAACAGAGTCCTCCCAACAGTACGCAATGTTCACAGTCGTCACAGCCTCATATGAAGAAATATACAATCAATGAAATGATCAAATCCCACCGCAGCCACCAAGAAAATACCCAAGAGTGGGTAAACCAAGGAACACCGACAAGTGGTGCAAATACCACGAGGACAATGGTCACAACACCAACAACTGCAATGCTCTAAAACATCAATTCAGACTTTGTATCGTTACGGTAAGTTGGAATAGTTCAAGGTGCATCAGCCGCCACCAGTGGCTCCAATATCGAGCCCACCTTTGTATAGAAAACGTTTTATTCTTTTATTGTTTTCTGAAAATTTATACTTTGATCTTTAAAAACCCCCCCTATCTTTTGTTTTGTGTTTGTAAATATGTAAATTGATATAGGTTTTAGTATGCATGTAAATGTGAATAACTTGTTAATAATCTGAAAATATATTTTAATTTCATGAATAGTGTTTTAGGATTTGTATTTTACCTGACAGGTAGCGGAGACTTTGAGAACACCACAAGTATCGATCCA
>JANPXK010000551.1:12500-200000 GCA_024704745.1 Rosa lucieae
CACTCTCCTACTACTCTCATCTCATCATCTAATCCTACTATTGCCTTCGTCCAATCTTGCTACTGCACTCGCTGCACTCATACTCGTCAAGTTCTGCTACTGCACTCGTCATTGCCTAATCTTGCTACTGCACTCGTTGCACTCATATTTCGTCTAGTTCTGCTACTGTCCTCGTACTCATGTTTTGCTACTGCACTCGTCATCGTCCAATCCTGCTACTGCACTCGCTGCACTCATACTCGTCCAGTTCTGCTACTGCACTTGCACTCGTGTCTGGTTCAGCTACTAGTGTTCTGCTACTGCACTCGTCATCACCTAATTCTGCTATTGCACTCGTTGTACTCATACTCGTCCAGTTCTGCCACTGCATTCTCATTTCAAGTAAACCAACCTCATTACTCACACCAATTTCACAAATGCTAATCGAAAACACAACAAACTAAAATCACAACAACATTAATTAGCAGTCTTAGACTTCAAAATAAGCTACACAGACATCCACTACACTAAAAAAGCCCTCGAGCTGATCCAGATTTGAATAGCAATTCAGTTAATCAAACACTAAAGCTACTCTACCACACAAAAATCAAAAGCCACTTCAGTATCATAATCAAATTGAGCCAAATCACGACGATTCCCAATTAGATCCAACACAAAATGCAACACCAAATTGGATAAACAGTCGACACAAGTGAGAAGCAGCAATCCAAGAGTATCAGAAGTCAAAATCTTCCTCATTCCGGCATCTGATTTTTTCGGCAAAATGTGGGAAAGCTATAGCAGAGACTATGAAATTAGAAGTGGATGCGAAGCAGAGAGCAGAGACGAACCTCTGAATAAGAAGAAGGATTGAAGGATCGAAGGAGATTGGGGCCTCGGGATCGGCGGAGTTAAGAGGAGGAGAAGGAGATGTAGCTGGAGGTGGAGACAACGTGAGATCGACCACCGGCATCGGAGCTGCGGGTTCGACTCGCAGACATCTGACTTGAGATCAACGATCGGCACAGGAGCTGCGGCAGTGTCCGGAGTTAGACGAGGTGATGTTGACGAGTCGAGGTCTTGAGTCGCCAGAGGGAGATGATGAGAGGAGAAAAAATTTTGGGTCTAAACGGAGGGTGTTGAGAGAAAAAAATCATAATCTTTTGATAATGGCATTGCAGTAATTTTAATGAAAAATTGAATTGATTTGTAATTACGCAGGAAATCTTAGAGATTAGGTCTACTTCATTCTCTTTGGGCTTGGGCTTTGTGTCCTTATTTGTATAAATCTTATACAAGATGGGTTTTCTGTTTTTGTAAATTTGGTCAGTTACTTATATGTAATTTTCTATTCTTTTTTCAATTGAAATTTTTATTGGTGCGATAAAAAAAATTAATAAAAATAAGTCAGTAAATTAAGATTTTTTTTTTGAAATAGTAAATTAAGATTTTTAATCTCGTTAAGAGCTTGGCACGATATGTTACGTGTCTAAAAAATAAACTGGACAAGTAAAAATAAATAGTGAAAGTTCTTACCAGATTAACTGACATGTAAAAGGTGGTTAGAGGCCGAATTGTAGATCTATGTTATTCTTTACTTATGCATCTGGTTTAGGAGTATGATATACTGTCTCGAAACTTGCAGGTGGAAGAAAAAATTCATTGCCCTCAAGGTCTCCTAAACAATTTTTTTTTCTGACATTTAGCCTTTCAGTTTCTCTTATTCATTCAAAATTTATAAAAATGTCACTATGTTTAAGGGAAAATTTTACAAACAGTACCCGAACTAAAGCCCACTCTTAACTTCAGTACCCGACTATGCACAACTATCACTTTGGTACTCCAAGTTTGAAGCCCGACCCGCCGTCAATAACAACGTCAAGTCTCAAGCCAAATGGCAAACCATGAGGGATATTTTGGTCACTCGATATGTTAACCCATATTGTTTTTTTATTCATACCAACTTGATTTCTCTCCCTCACTGTCTCTCTCTCTCTCTCTCTCTCTCTCTCTCTCTCTCTCTGTGCAACAGGTGAGATATCTTCTCCCCCATAATTGCTCCTTGTTTGTGTGATCATACGGAAGGAAGGAAGGAGAGGAAGATTGAATGTTGAATTGGTTAATAGGTATTGGATTAGCTCGAGATGCATCAAATTGCAAACCCAAACCGACTTTGACATCGACCTATTTTAGTTCCGATGGGGAATCGACGATTTCTTCACTCTCCGATCACCACTGAAGTTCCACCAGCGCTGTTAGCTTCCCCTAGGTGGCGTGAGGCAGAGTTAGGTCCTCCCTTCTCCTAACTTGCAGCGACGATGGCAGGACGAAGCCAGAAAGCTTCTCAGGTTTTCAGGCATATTTTCCTACACCAGCCACTGCTACAAGCTAGACCGGTGGCGATAGCTTCGTCTTGGCAAGGTGAAGAAGCCTACGGTACCTTCTTGTCCATCTGTCAAATTGGGAGAGAGAATCGAAGAGGAGAAGATGTTTGGTTTTGCGGCGAATTTCCATGTTTTCCGACGACGGTTTGGTTTCAACTCACCGTGGTTAGCAAAAATTGGAATTTTGGAGTTACTGAACCACTGTGGTTTACTGTTCAGGTTCAAGGAGAGCAAAGCCTCTTCAATCCAAATTGTTACAAATTAATCGAAGGTGAAGAAATTGGAGGATAGGTGAGTAAGTGAGTAGTGTGGCGTGGAAACACAATAGCAAGAGGTGATTGTGGTGGTGGAGAGGCGGTGAACAAGCGACGAGGAGGAGAAGCAGGCAGTTGGAGACGACAGAGATTTGCAGGAAGATGTGGTGGTGGTAACGGGCAGCGCAAACTTGCTCATGAACTTGTAGGGCTGTCAAGAGAATCCAGACCCATGATTCTGAAATCCATTCTTCTCTTCCTGGTTAATGGAATGTTTGCTTGATTGGTTTTGAAAGCTCTTGTATGTTCAAGTGCTTTAGAATTTTCCAATTACAAGCTAACAAAACCCAGATGAAGAAGACGAGGAGGAGGAGGGATTTGCAGAAGAGAAAGTTTGGGTAACGAAATGACCAAAATGCCCCTCTAAATATAGCACGTGGATTGTTAGTTAACGCCGTCATGTACCATTATTGGGTCGGGCTTCAAAATTGAGGTACCAAAGTGATAGTTTTGCATAGTCGGGTACTGAAGTTAAGAGTGGGCCTTAGTTTGGGTATTGTTTGTATATTTTTCTCCTATGTTTAAATATATATTTAACACACATAGTTATATACCTACTGTCATTCTCTGAAAAGCTACTGCTGAAAAAAAAAAACTGAAAACTATTATCATTCTTCATAAAAGCTGCCATTCTTCAAAAAAAGTATTGACATCTCATTTGCAAAGCTATCGTCCAAGCCGAAAAACTATTGTGGATGATAAAAAAGTTGTTGTCAATTAGTCATTTTCCATACAAACTACTGTCATTTAAAAGAAAAAATAGTTTTTCGAAAAGTTACTATCAAAGAATCAAAACGCTATTGTTAATGAACTGAAAAGCTACTGTTAATAAACAGAGAAGCTAATGCTTCTATCCAAAAGCTACCAACCCTTTTTTCAGACCAAACTCGACTTGATCAAATCTCCGCTGTCTGGTCTCCTTGTAGACCACCAGCACAAATAGCTCCTCTCGCAAGCGCATGAATCTTCCATACGATCAATGATGATAACAAATAGAACCTCGAAAACTCATGATTCTCCAACGGCTTTTCATCATTTTTCCACGACATACCTATACAACTAATTCAATATGAAAATTACTCATCCCTTCAAGATCTACATCTTATATAGCTTGATTTCATGTTTAATTTATACATGGAAAAGATTCCCTCTCTCTCTCTTTCTCCCTCCCTCTCCTTCCCCTAAAAAACACCATTTGCGTTTCTTATTCTTCTTTATCAATATTTACAAAAAGGGCTAAATTCAGTTTGCCTCCTCAAACTTTAGGGCAAACATCAGTTTGGTCTCTGTTTTTTTTTTTTTTTTTAAATCATGTTGGTCACTGCCAGTGTTCTAAAAATCGGCCACCCAGACCGCCTAGGAGTTCGACTGTGGTCTCTGCCGCGATTAATTCCCAATCGGTGGAGGTGGGCAGTTGGGGTTTGGGCGGCCTAGGCGGTCGATTGGGTGGCTGGGCGGACTAGCCTCTGTGGTTGGTTTTTCTTTGGATTCTTTCCGGCACCGATAGTAGTCTGATCTATCCCTGACTCTCTCCTGAACGTCTATCCTGGCTTCTCTATCCTTGACTCTCTCCTCGACGGAGTCACTTTCCTCTCTCTCTCTCTCTCTCTCTCTCTGTTCTGACAGAGACAATCACGGCTGTCTGTTCAATATTCTCTAATTACATTATGCATTTCATTTCTTGTTAGGTTCGCTGAAAATTGAAATTCACCAAAAAAGATCGAAAGTTTCTTGTTCTTAATCATCTATTTCTGTCAACTGTATTTTGAATTGCTTAAATGCGTCAGTTTTTTGGGTGTTCCAATATTTCACAGAAGCCCAACAATTAGTTTTTTTTTTTTTGTGGTTTCTGAGCAGTTCTGGTTTTTTTTGTTTACGGTGCTAAAACTAATCACTTATGGTTGTTTATGCTTAATTGTACTGATGATTGTTTTGCTATTATATCATATAAATCAATCATATTGTAGTAGCAATGGTTCTTGCAATTCCAAACTTAGAATATTGTTGAATTATACACAAATTTGGATCATTTATGTTTTTTGTTTACTTAATTTCAGTTGGGTTTTCCTTAATATAATGTTTACGGAGCTCTTTTGCTATTTTATACTTCTATTGTTGATATGAGACAATGGATTGGCATGTGTTGTTGTGGTATGGATCTAAAATTGGTAAGTAATATAGAGAAAAATACATGTTATATAATTATATGCTATAAAAATAAGTTAAAAATTAAAAATATATACAACCGCCTACGCCGTGCCTAGGCACCCGCTTAGTAGCCTGGGCGCTAGTCCTTTGACCACCGCTCGACTAGTGTCTAGTGATTTTTCGAACCTTTGTCCTTGCACTTTCAATTTTCATCACCTGCAACCAAAATTCAAAATTGGCTCCTTGGATGACGTTACAAGCTGAGTTGGGCCCGACATATGGGCCTACTTTTCAGATTTTGACTCTCAATTTAGACGAAATGTCAAAACTACCCTCCTCTTCTCTCTTCTCATCTCCTAAGGCTTACGACCCTCTCTTTTGGGGTCCATATTCCTTGGTAGCTCCAGTCATCTACCACCATGAGAGCAACCACACCCTCCTCACCATCTCCAACAGACTATGATATTAACCCACCTCTTACAACATAAGCAAGACAAATGTGCTAGTATTATTAATTGAAAAGCTATTGCCGACTAACTTAAAAACTATTGTCATTGTTTAGAAAAATCACTATCATTCTTCAAAAAAGTCAAAAGTAGATATAAGAAACTATTAGATAGATAAGGAGTAGGTGAGGACTCACTAACCTAAGCAATTTCAATCAGAACTTGAACTACCCGCAGTTGTGGGATTAGCTCCCTGCAACTACAGTGACTCTTAAATCTAAGCTACCATCTTTTGAAAAATTACTGTCTCGAACCAATAAACTATTGCCAATGAACTAAAAAAGTTATGATTATTTTCCAGAAAACAAATTGTCATTCACAAAAATAATTAATCTTTTAAAAATTATTGACATTTTCTCTAAAAATTATTGCCGATTAACCAAAAGATAGTGTTAAAATTTGAAAGTTATTGTCCAATAATAGAAAAGTTATTGTTAAAGAACTGAAAAGTTTTCGACCAAAAAAAAAAAAAAACAGAACCGAAAAGTTACTGTTGGATAACCAAAGAGCTTTTGTCCTGATCCAAACAGCACAGCTCGTGCGGCGACTTCACTGGCCTAGTGGGGGTTTGCAAAAATGGGCCGATAGAGCACCCGCTTCTCTAGTTTGAATTTTAATGTCTCCCGACTCCGCTGTAATTTGTCTACTGTTTTGTTGATTTGGTGTTCAAACTGGGCTACTCTTTGTGCCCTGGTCTTTGTCGAATAGGTTGAGGAGTAGGTTTCTGTATGTTGGGCCGCCCTTTGGTTTTCTTCTATTGGGCGGTTGAAACCACAGGCCTAGAGTTTTAATCAATTCAGTATTTGTTGTGGACTTTATTAATAGTTCACCACAGGCCCAAATAATTTGGTCCTCACTGCCTAAGGGTATATTATGGTCTGGTCTCAGCAATATTGTATAGGGCAATGATATAGGGATTCAATGAGGCCTAAAATTTGTGGCCTCAAATCCTAGGTGTCATGCCATGTAAGCAAATATAAATTTTATTTTTAATTTCACATAATATATCTTGCCACATCATACTATTGCAACACAAACTCTACCCTTTTTTTAGGTGAATTTAATTAGGTGACGAAAAAAAACTATTAATTATGTATTAATTTAAGAGATACGTCTATAAATTCTTTGACCAATATTTTTCTTAATTTAATTAAATTCTTGCCTATAATTTTTCTTTCCAAATAGTATTAATATATTGAATTAGGTGTCAAGAAATAGGCATTAACTTTTCTTTTCCAAACATTGATTAATTTCATCCAAAAAAACTAGCATTAATAAATTGATTTTGGAAAATACATTTGTCTAAATTAAGAGGTAAGAAAAAATTTCATGTTAGTAGCAGCCATTAATTATCATCTACAATCTAAATATATGAGGGAAAAAAAAATAAACTCAAATATAACATTTAAACCCTAGCTACATAAAGACAAAAAATTAACAAAAGAATATATATATATATATAATCGTATGAATATGTATTTTTCACACTATATTTTCAAAATTTACAAGAATTCAACAAAAGTTGAATTCATATACATGTGTTAAGCAAATCTATTGTGATTGAATGTATGTGCAAATCCATTGACTGAATTACATGAAATTTTTCTATTATTGATTAGAGAAAAAAATTGCTATTGAAATCTAAGCATGAGTGTAATGAAAAGAAAAAATGCAAAAAAAAAAAAAATTAAAATATTTTTTAGAAAGCCAAAATAACATAGTCATTAGATTTTGGAAGGATAAAATGATATTTTTCTCAAGAGTTACATTGCATGATTTGACAAATAGTTGATGTGTGTAGGTGACATGACATGACATCTAATATTAAGGCCATAAATTTTAGGCTTCATTGAAGCCACAAATCATTTTCCTATTGTATACCATAGCCAAACTAAAAAAACGGTTCTTTATGCTCATAGCTGCAAAGTAAATCCTAGTACATAACATGACAAGCCTGAGTGAACATGGATTTGCATACATCCCCCATCTCCAAGTACTCGGACTAACCAGCAGTACTAGTATTACACAGTACGTGATCACATCCACCTCTTTATTTTCATACACAATACATATTAATAACCAAACTAGGTAAGCATAAAATGCTCAATGCATGCATGCATGCCTCTCTTAGTTGGCTGTAGGAGGTTTGTGTGGTGGCTTGTGCGGCGGCTTATAGGGTGGCTTGTGTCCGTCATCCTTGACATCAAGTGGGGAGGACGTCGGTGGCTTCTTTTTGGGTGGTGGCTTCTGTGGTGGCTTGTGGGAGTCAGCCTCGTCATCAAATGCTGAGGACGTCGGTGGCTTCTTTTTCGGTGGTGGCTTGTGGGAGTCAGCCTCATCATCGAATGGTGAGGAAGTCGGTGGCTTCTTTCCCGGCGGTGGCTTTACTGGTCCAAGCGGTGGCTTTACTGGTCCAAGCGGTGGCTTTATTGGTCCAAGCGGTGGCTTTACTGGTCCAAGCGGTGGCTTTACTGGTCCCGGCGGTGGCTTTACTGGTCCCTTAGGAGGCTTGCCGGCCAAAATGGGCCGTGGTTGAGCTACGTCCAAGTCCAGGGAAGGTGGAGGCTTGTGTGGTGGTTTGTGGGGAGGTTTCTTATGATCATCGTCGTGATCAGCAAGAGAAGAAGTGGTGGTGACCAGAAGCAGCACACCCAGTAACAGAAAAATCAGAAAGGATTTGGAGGACATTGTGCTTAGACTAGGGTGAGCTCAGTGAAGAGTTCTGGATGGTGCAAAACTTGTGTAGGTGGAGGCCTTTTATAATGGTTTTTGCCTCTGTTGTGATGACTTGGGCTTATTTGGTAGTTGTTGTCCTTTATAGTAAATAAAAGTTGGCATTCAGGCTCTGTTTTGAAAGTATTGGACCACATGGACCCCCACCAATTACGAAATTGCAATAATGCACGTCCGAATTCCCAAACTTGAAGATCATGCCGACTGAGATTTGGAAAAAATTAGTTTGTATATAGAGTTAGGGTTTAAATTTCTTTGAATCAATATATTATTTTAGAAATATCTAAGAGATGCTGTTTAGCATGGCCTGTGGTCCACTATTGTACCGATACTGTCCCAACTTAACCACCCGATAGGTGTTGGGTTTTAATCACAAAAGGACGTGCAACCTAACTCTAGGTCTGCACGTGAAATTAATTAACAATTCAATTCCCACATTGGAAATTGGACACAAGTCTCATATCAGAGACTGGACCAATATAACAATCCAAGGCCCAGACATTGGACACTTGGTAACAATCCAATCGGAATATTTCTGTTGGCAATATAAGGAACTCAAATTTGGGCCCATGACAATTGGAGAGAGACCCGCTCTGATACCATGTTAAACAGCGACAAGCTAGGCTTGTGGCCCACCATTGTACCGATATTGTCCCAACTTAACCACTCGATAGGTGTTGGATTTTAATCACAAAAGGCCTCCGTACTATTGGGTAAGAGCCACCCACTTATAAGTTATATTTTATTTGTCACTTTTCTAATGTGAGATCTTTCTTCTCCAACAGTATGTAAAATATTTTTAAAATTAGCTTTTGCATATCGAATTCAAGTTGAATATATTTTGCCTCTTCTTCAGAGAAAGACGATCATGATAGGATTTGAACACATAACATTTTGTACTCAAAACAAATGCGCTACAAAGCTATGCTGCTTTCCTGAATTTGCACGAACCTCCTGATAATTTTCACAAATAAATAAGGGTCTTACTATTTGTACCCAACAAAAATTTAAGTAATACTGGCAGTGAAAATTTTGTCATAATCTTCTAGTATTACCCTCACATTTTCATAATTATTTAAAAAAAATAAAACTCCATTCTTTCCACCTTCGCCTTTGACTAGCCGCCGATATCAATACTGCAATTGTTTTAAGATCATAATAGTCTCATCATTCTAGTTGGACAAACGAATTAGCAGTATGCATGATTGATGATTCTCTGAAGAAATGAAATATGATCTTGATTAATTAAGGAGCAGTTTAAGTTTCTGGCTTCAAAAGATTGGGATTGCACTAATGATCTGGCTAACCTCCAAGATCAAATAAAGAGAGAGAAAGAGATAAAGCTCAGAGAAATTTATATAGATAGAGAGACAATAAGAAGAGATGGAAGAAGGGGAATAGACGTCGGCCTGTATGATTTTCATCAAATGCTATGAAACTGATAAAGAGATTATATTTGTTCCATGAAAAACAGTTGGCTGTTTGGTATTCTTCGTCAGAGTGTATGAGTTTGCTCGATTTAATTAAAGAAAAAAAGTACTATAGGAAAATTTGCTAGTATAATTAGAGATTTTACAAATTTGCTGAATGTAAAAAATTTATTGGGTGTACATAAATAGTTGCTGGGTATATTTAAAAAGACCCATAAATAATCTATTTGTTTTGCGCATGTATTTCTGGGGTTGCCTTTTTTTTTTTTTACCAATTAGGGTTCACCACCCCCAGTTTTGTCAAAGGAGCGACCCCATTTTTCACCTTGAATTGGTCAAAATATGCGAATTGACACTCATAGTTTTTATCAAAAATTTCATAAACCTGAAGTATTGACATTTCCGTCATTTCAAACCATAATATATGACAAGTCATCGGATTCACAACTAGGCTTCGTAGAGTGTGGGGTAAAGAGTGTGACTCCTAATCCGGTCGAAATTTTTGACAATAAGCTGAAAGTTTTTCCAGCAGGAAATTTGCAATAAGCTCAAAAGCTCAGAGTAATCATCCCCTTCACTTTTATAGCAATATCACCAACGAAAGGTTCTGTTAATCCATAATTAATTGATAGTGCACCAATTTGACTTTATTGTGGCTCATTTCCACACGGAATTGAAAAGATAAGCTTAAGAATAATAGAGACGATATCTAGTCGCAACATATAGCAAGATCTAGTAGTGTAATGCATGCAATGCTTCCCACCGCCTCTTCCTAATTAAGCAGATATAATATTATAATACTTATTAATTAATCAATTCCCGCAATAAAGATGATCGAGCAGACTTTACAGTGGTGTTCACCTGATCAGTTGCTGACCAAAGAATTTATGCTCAACAACCCTTAGATTTACATCCAAGGGTGGAAAACAAAACACCTCAACTTAATAATAATTTTTTCTGCCCTTAAATGGTGGTTGAGCATTAATTTCTTGATCAATAACTGACCAGGTGAACATTTTCGTATAAAACGTAGGTTATGATATCTATGAGCAATAGGATATCACTATAAGCAAGGCGAATATGCTTGCTCGATCCTTTTTGTTATACAAAAACAAATCAAGAGCCACTCAGAATTTATATGCATGCCTTAGATGATTAATTCTGGTACGTTTCTATTTTCACTTTTTACTTCTGGTGATGCAAAATCTGGACGTCGGCTCGATGAACATAAGCTTTGTTTGTGGTTTGATACATCCCAAAATCGATTCTTACTTACTGACTTGTAAGTGTCACCGTCCATAGTGTGATTTTGTGATTGTGATAGTGATAGTAGCTATCTATATATATAGACACACAAACACCTTCACTGCATCTGTCCATACTGTTGTGTGCGTGATATGCTTTTTTAAGTTTCACCACTCAGTCATAATGCAGATACTTTGATCCCCACCAAGATGATTGCACACGTTTTCTTTTTGTTTATATAGGTTCAATAATTGCGCACAGTGTAGACTGCAACCCTATTAGGTTTCTGTTAATCTGCTCCGATTTATAGTTAGTTCCGAATTCTGATACCTAGCTATCAGTATCTTTTGATGTGGTGATGAGAGAAATATCGAAGGTCTATCGCTAAAATTTCAATGTTTATAGAAACTATATATAATTTATGTAAAATTGCTCAAAATATGCTAAAAAGACAACAAGACAAATAATGAAAGATATATTGATAAAATTAGTTTCAATATTGATAATACATCTATGATTAGTATATAAAACTTATCAAAATAGACTTGAACTAATTAACTTTGCTGAAACGAAGAACACAAATTTCGAGAATTGTATATATAATCAGTCATTGTTTGTGTTTGTCTTATCGACTATCTTGTTATTAAAATTGTCCACGACAATTAAACCGACAATATTTGTGAATTTGTTGAAAAAGGAAGTAAAAAAATTGTCACTCAATAGCACGCTATACATATACTGATCTAATACATTCAAGGGCATTTGAATCATGGCTTTGAAAAGATTCTTTCATATTTTTGGAGCCTGGTTACCAATACTTACCCGTGTAACTTGTGTTCTTATTTGACATATGTGATGATGTCAAAACAGATCATACAGTATTCTGGATCAAACACCTAACTTTCTGCTAATCACACAGAGAAAACAAAAATGCTGCTCATATTTCATGGACTTTTGATGGTCCGAAATTGAGTGTACATATATTGAGTTGTTTTCTGTCCTTAAGAACAACTCTAATAGATTCCCTATATTTTGATTTTTCTCTACTTTAGAGAAAAATCAGTCTATTTTGCTCCAACAGATTCCCTATAATTATCCTTATTTTAGGGAAAATGAGGAAAGAGAAAACGAAATTCCCTATATTTACAGCAAACTCTAAAATTTTAAGGAAGAATATATATGGAGATTTTAGAGATTGTTGTAAAATAAGGAATCTGTTGGAGTTGGAGAAGAAAAAGAGGCTAAAACTTTGATTTTTAAAAGAGGCAAAAGTCAAACTCGTAGTTTGACTTTTGCTTCCCTATAATACAGAAATTATAGGGAAACTGTTGGAGTTGATCTAAATCCATCCCACATACGTATAAAAGATGGATTTATTTCAATATAAATTGTCAGACTCGAGAAGAACTGACTTTCCAAACTATTCAACTTAAATTCGTGATGGTCATCAGTTTACTTATAGTCCAACTAAGAGTCAAAGTTCCCAACTTCCACTTACTTTTTTTTTTTACAAAAATTATGATAAAAAGATTAAGACCCTTTCAATAAAAAAAAAGAAAAAGATTAAGACCCTTGTTACAAAAATGCATTTTAAAAACCAGGGAGCCTTTGCCCCGGGAAGACTAATTTAGGACAATATTTTAATTGCGCATGAACTCTTCTATGATTTTCAAAAGAAGAAAGGAGCTAGAGGTGCGATGGCTGTTAAATTGGATTTAGAGAAAGCTTATGACTACTTAAATTGGAATTATCTTTTTACTTGCTTACAGAAGTTTGGTTTCCATCAAAACTAGATTGATCAAGTTAGGAATTGCATATCCTCAGTGTCTTTCTCCATTCTTCTTAATGGAGTCTCGCAGGGTCACTTCTCCCCTACACGGGGCATTAGATAGGGAGATCCGCTTTCCCCGTATCTGTTCATTCTGGCTATGGAACCTCTGATAAGGAAACTCAATAAGCTGGCTAGTACACATAAGTCCCAGGTAGGTATACTTTACTCTCCAATTGGTTTCAGAATTTCAAACCTCATGTTTGCAGATGACTGTCTTATTTTTGCAAAAGCTACCAAAAAGGCTACTAGGCAGATCTTTATTGTTCTATCCTCTTTTTCTTTAGCCTCTGGTCAGAGAATTAATTTCCACAAATCTTCCCTGTATTTCTCACCTAATTCTCCAACTAGTCTTAAAAGGGACATTGGTAATATTCTCAACATTCAACAGAAAGCTACTATTGGAAAATATTTAGGAATTCATAACGTGATCTTCTAGAAGGATCCGCTCAACTCGAAAGAGCTTCTCCTTAAGATTACAAACAAGCTTGCAGGATGGAAAAATGGCACTCTCTCCAGAGCAGGTAGATTAACTTTAATCAAAGCAAATCTTTTCAGTATGCCAAATCATGTCATGTCTTGTTTTAAATGCTCTAATAAGGTCACGAACCATATAGACAAGCTTGCAAGGAATTTTTTCTGGGGTACAAACTCTAGAGCATCATTGGTGGCTTGGAGCAAGGTTTGCACCCCCAAATCCTTGGGTGGATTGGGAGTTCGACCCACTGCCTATTTCAATAATGCTACAATTGCTAAGTTGGCTTGGAAATTACTAACTGACCAAGACAACTGGTGGACATAGATCATTAGGAAAAAATATCTGAGGCAAACTACGTTTTTCAAGCCAAGAAAAAACACTCCCATTCCCTAGCATGGAAAGGAATATTGGATATGAGGCAGCTTATTCTTAAGGGAATGAGATGGCTAGTAGGTAATGGTAAGTCGATTAAATTTTGGACTTTTAATTGGGTGTTTGACTTTTCCTCGATGGACTTTCTACCTGAGGATGCAAGAACAGGTATAAACATTGATGAAACAGTGGCAGAGTACATTCATGACCATAATTGGAACCGTGATAAATTATTAACGATTCTGGACCCAACTGTGGTGAACCAGATACAAGGTGTCCCGATTCCTGTTTTCAATCAGGAAGATGAGTGCATTTGGGGCCCTTCTATCAATGGTAAATATATGATTAAATCTGTGACATGGCTACAATTACCTAAAGTCAATGTTCATAACAGCTTAGATTTTACTAAAGAAGCTCTGGAAGCTTAATGTTCGCCCTAAGATTCAGCTCTTTGGCTGGCTACTCTTCAGAGGTAGGCTTAAGACAAGGGATCGACTTTCTAGGTTTGGATATGTCGAGGACAATTCTTGTCCGATGTGTGACAATGACAATGAAACATCAGACCGCTTATTTGGATGTTGTGAGTACAAAAAGGAAGTCTGGAGGCTTTCTATTCTTGATTATCTGCCTTGGAATGAAGGTTACCTTCAAGTCTTCAGGAATTTGTTTATTGAACAACCTTGTAACCGTGGCCTATTTGTCAAGCTCCTTACTCTATGCTGGCAAATTAGGAAGGTTAGGAATGATGTTATTTTCCGCGGAGTCATCTCTTGCCCCAGATCTATTGTTGCAGCAGCAACGACATTTCAAAACACTGAAGTTTAGGAAGCACAGCCCTCTAGTGGAGGCACTTCGCAAAACTTTATCCACACTATCGTGTGGTAGCCTCCAGCGACAGAAGCTATGAAAATCAATTTTGACGGATCAGGACAAGGTTCTTCTATGGCAGGGGGTTTTGTAATTCGGAATATGGAAGGTAAACCCTTGTATGCAGCTACTAAAGGCTTTGGCAAAGCTACTGTCCTAATGGCTGAAGCTATTGCTCTAAGAAATAGCCTAGACTGTTCCTTGTGATTGAATTATCTCAATGTTCAGGTCGAAGGCGACGCCAAGATGGTTATTGATGCTGTCATGGGAAGAACACACCCTCCTTGGAGGATCACTAAAATTATTCAAGACATTAGACACCTTGCTTCTAGATTTACCATAATTTCCTTTAGACATATTTATCGAGAAGCAAATTTTGTCGCCGACTCTATTGCTCACCTTGGGCACTCCTCCTTTGACCGGCTTTTCTGGATGGACACTGTCGCTAGGAGTGCGTCTAATGCCCTTCTGTTTCATGTTGTAAACTTTGGTTGCCGAAGAGGCTTCCGTATTTAATATAGTCTTTTCGTATATATTGAAAGAATCTCATCAGGACCACATTGATGATCGTTAAGGCATTGATAACTGCCTTAACGTTAGTACATTTCAGGTTGGCCAGATTCAGTTTGTCCATTGATTTAAGCGAGTTAGACCAACTAAGAGTCAAATTTCCCAACATCCACTTAACTTTTTTTTTTTTTGAAAGAATCTCATCAGGACCACATTGATGATTGTTAAGGCATTGATAATTGCCTTAAATCTAGTACGGTTCATGTTGGACAGATTCAGTTCATCCATTAGTTTAAGCGAGTTAGACACCTTAATAATCATCAATTTGATTGAAAATTTGCAAAGATGATTTATACATTAATATCTAAAGACTGGACGGTCGAGATGTGGATATGCGACCAAAAAGTGATCCTAAACTCTAATGTGCTCTTTAATTTCAAAGATAAGCTCCACTATATATATATATATATATATATATAACTTTGTATCTTTTCAATTTAGTTATTTCTCAAAATATGCTTCTATAGTCTTTATAGCAGCAACAAATTGAACTTTATCCTTAATTTTTTACAATGCATGCATCACATTATTATGGTACATTGATAGACTAAGTTATGTAATTCAAATAGAAAAAATATCTTTTTTTTTTCTAAATTAATAAATATTTAGTTATGGATAAATTAATAAATTATCAATTCATCGATATATTAGTAACTCTTCTAAAATAATAATTTTGTTAGTGTGCCTAAATTATTAATTTATGTTAATGTATGTCGAAAGGTTGGAGAAACAAGAAAAGTAAAGGCACAACTACTTAACACATTTGGTTCAAGTTCGAACAAATCGATGATATTGCATCTGTATAGAAGTTTCCGACTATGATATGATATTATTTGAAATGCCCCGGTCCCAAAATTTGACTAAAGCATTATTACTGGCAGATACCAATCATATGCATTGGTTCTCTCGAGATCAGTAGAGAAGTTATTGATGTATAAAGAGTGATTATTGAAGATCGTTCAAGTGAAGAAGGAAGAGAAGATTTAAGACAACCACTTCACCTAGTTAGTCTAGTAACTTTAGTCGAGTATAGAGCTATTTGTGATTGTAACAAATCTTGTTCTTCATCACTAGTGGATTGATTTTCTTTTGGGTTCTTAAGAGTAAGAGTCTCGTAGTATTTTTAATCTCAAATTAAGGTTTTCACTGCATAACTAAAGTTGTGTTGTTCTGTACGATTTTCAGTTTTCTGCCTAGTAGGGATTGCAACATATTTATCAATCCTCAATTTCTAGAAACACGTTTCTTCCTAGTATTTTCATTTGGCATCAGAGTGGGTTATAAACCTTTTTAGTAGATCCGAGGACAAGATGGAACATGAATGTGACAGAGCCTTGCATTCCTTTGTTTGATGGTGAAGATTACTCACAATGGAAGATCATGATGAAGGCCTTCCTCTACTCTTAAGATGAAAATATGTGGAATATAGTGGAGACTGGATGAGAACACCCAACCAAGGCAGAATACTCAAAGAATGTAGAAGGGACATTTGCAAGAGTTCTTAAGCCTGGGAAGGAATGAACTGAAGAGGAGGTTCGTGACAAAAATTGTGATTTTAAGGCACAAAATTCACTGTTCACAACTTTAGCCAAGAAGGAGAGGATGAAAATTAGCCATTGTGATACAGTCAAACAAGCATAGGATCTTCTACAAGTTACTTACAAAGGCAATAAAAATGTTAGAGGTCATAAGCTTCAAAGGCTTGTCTTGGAGGTTGAGAACATGTCAATGGGGAAAGATGAATAGATTGATGAATTTCATGCTTGTCTTTTGAATGTGACAAGTCAGTGTTACAATCTTGGTGATCCTTTTGAAGAGCATTGGATTGTCAAGAAAATCCTTAGGTCTCTTTTTTTTAAGTCTCAATCGAACAGATAGCTATAGAGGAGGCTTAGGACTTGGACACCTATTCTCTTGATGAACTGATAGGTAATCTCAAAACTTTTGACATGAGGATCAAGCCTAAAAAAAAGGTGAAAAATGTTGCTTTCTCTTCTGTTAAATTGAATGATGTGGATGATAATAGTTCTGTGGATTTTTCCTTACTAACCAAAGAGTTTAAACAATTTCTTAAAAATAAAAATTCTTCTGGTAGTACTTCAAAAAGTTTATTTGATCAAAAGAAAAGCATTGTTCAAAAAGCTAAATGTTATGAATGTGGTGGTATTGGTCATACCTCTTCTGATTGTGGAAACACAAAATATAGCTCATGATTTGGTGCTTAAATAAAACTTACGCGCAATAAGGGCACGGTCATCAAAGAATGGGAAATATTTGATCCCGAAATTATCGTACCATGGAGATTGAAAAGCTAACTCTAATCCATGATTATGCTGATTACTAAGTCACCAACAATTAACAAATAAACCTAGAAAAATAGTACCAAGCTATTTACATGCCCGGCTCAGAACAACCAAGCCTAAAATGGTTAAGAGAACACACAAGTGAATGCGGAAACTCACAACCAAGTTGTATTGACAATGAAAGCGGTTTATGAAATTTGATTTTGATTGCAAAAAATAAAATTGACAATTGAAAATTAATATTGCAACTAAAGATAAACATAATAGAAACTAATTAAGAAATGGAAATTAGGTCACCAGGGTATCCTCCACTACTACAAAAATTGAATCAGACGACGCCTCTCACACGACGTATCATACTTTTCCGTCGTCTGATTAATTTTTATTTTTTCAGACGTCGTTTTTACAAAATCTGTCGTCTGATATGGATTTATGAATTAGTTCAGAAGGCGTTTAAGGACAAAACCGTTGTGTGACGCTTAAAAAATTAAGCGGCAAGTTTCCCACCATGTTAGTGGTGCCAAACCCCATCACAAACCCCAAATTTTCCACCCAACATATATTAATCATACGACGAAAAATAATAAAACTGTGGTCTGATCAAAATGTTCGGCTGAATGAGGGAGATTTCTCATCACAATTTTTCTCTACCTCCCCAAAGAGGGAAGTCAAATTGATTGGAGACAAATCCCAAATTTAAAATGGTTGCATTCAGACCACATTTTTATAAAATTCTGTTGTGTGAGTCTTTGTCCATATTGATATAGCCGGGCTTGAAGCCCTAACACTTGAGTAAAACTATAACAAAAATACCCACAGCGCCTCAATCTCTCAACAGCGCCTCACTCTCGACACAGACCCTCACTCTCGACACAGACCCATAACCAAAACCCACAACTATCAGTGCCTCCTCACTTCAACCATATTTCTTTGTTCTACGCGGTGTTGAAATCCATCAGATCTAAAACCTAGACCTCTCTCCTCTCCCCGACAACCAAACCAGTTTCTGCCTCATAGGATTGATGGTGAATTCATCCCATCACTCTCACTTCAAAACAGACCGGAGAGAGCCCTAGATTGGAAACCCTCTCTTCTCCGATTCTTCGAGTCCTCTTTCTCTTACATAATCCAAGGCGGCCTCTCTATATATGAGCAGAAGAACCCGAAGCTCGAGCTCCTTCGACCCCATGAACGGGTCAAGAAGATTGAGTTGGTGCCTAGCATAGATGACGAAGAACCCCATCGCAATTGATTCTCTCCCGAAAGGTAAATGTCCCCAATTGAATCTCTGTTAGAGTTGGATCTCGAGATACTTCGCATATGTGGTAACCTCTCTGTTATTTCTGATTTCCATGTTGTCATTACCGGCAGTTGTCTCTCCTCTCCTCTCTCATGCTCATCGATTGTGTTGATCTTTGATTGTAATTTGCTACTGCGCGAATTTATGTGGATTTAGTACCGTATTGATTCGCTTTTCTTTTTGGGCTCAAGAACTAATTTTGATTCACTTTTCTTTCTGGGTATTCAGGATTTCATAAGAGAAGGACCTTCCCCAAATGGGTCTCTCAGATGTGCCCCAGAAATGGTTTAAGCTCAAATCCTCAAATAGGCATCTACTAAGTGCTCTGTCTTTTCATGGCGGTCTGTTTGTTCATTCTTCTCTTGTTATATGTTTTTGTTGTTCCATTTGCTCAGTTTTTGTGAAATTTGCTTGACTAATTAGTTTCATTAATTATTTGATTGGTTGCTTAGAAAATTGGATAGATATTTCAATTCATTTCATTTCATAGTTAAGAGTTATCCCTCTGAAAGCCAGAAGTGTTCTTTAATTATCGAACATTGTCCATTTTCTAATTCTAGATAAGAAAATAAATCACTGAGTGTCTATCCATACAATTTTTCAATCAGTGAATGTACAGTAACTATCTTTGGAAGCTTGAGGTGTTTGGATATTCAAAGTTTCAAACTACTTTTTTTTACATTGGTGCTCAATTTGGTTGTATGAAAGCTACAATTAATCACTGCTCAATGTTAAATGGGTATTTGGGTTTTTCAGCTGGGTACTTGTGCGAATGTGATTACACTGTTTTTATGGTGTCAAAACCCATATTGAACAAGGTCAAGGATTTGCAAAAGGATCTGCCTACCTCGTGCAGTGCTGGTATAGGCTTCTTTTACCCATCTCTTTCATGCTTTTATATCAAGTTTTACTATGAAAAATCCTGATTTTTGTTTCAGAGAATATATAAAATGACTAGTTAATTTTAAGGAAAATTACTTTTGGTTAATCAAGTTTACGTTACAAGACATTTACTGGTAAATGAATTTGCTGCTTTCAACTGAAGTATGCGAGGGTGGCTTTAGTGAAGTGGCTATTGTCCTTTCTTGTAACTTACCATTAAGTGAATGGATACAAGTACATTGCATCTGCATACTATTTCAGTTTTTCTTGCTCTGGATGTAATTATTTATGACTCCAATCTGGAAGGTAGTTTCCTGAGCATGCAATCAAGGGACTGTTAAAGATGAACCAGCAACCTTGCAGTCCATCTTGGTGAAGCTTATTCTTATTAGAAGGACAGGAGACATATTGCTATGGTATGGTTCTTCTTGCACTTCTACTGTTGTTTATTTCCAAATGTATTACTTGTACCATGAAGATGGGATTGACTAACCAAGATTGATTTTATCGTTGATTTCACTCACAAGCTTTGTGCCTCTTTGGTGCTTCCTCCTTTGAGGTTCTTATTCCATTTCATTCATTCTCATGCATTTTTCCTGACAAGTTTCACTGGTTCATTCATTGATCGATTTCTTTCCCTTTCTTATAGTAATGGCATCGGCAGAAATTAGTGCATGAACAAAACCATTTAAGGCCAATAAATATGAATCATATTGATGACATGAGGTCAGTTTAATACTCAAAATATGAAACTCTACACTGATGTGTCCATCTGAAATTAAAAGCAGATTATCTAATTGTAATTTTCTGTTTTTAGGAATATTCATACATGTATACATTTATAACTCTTTTGGTAAGATATTAAAGCATGAAGAGTACTGGTCTCTAGTATATGCAGCTTGTTATTTCCATCTTACATTGGAATTTATAAAGCTTTACGTGTAATGTGTTGCATTAAATAATTCATGTGAACTAGAGGACTAACAATAAAGTAAAAGTGTTTGTAATGAATTGAGGACACTTTCAGCAAATTTTCTTTCACTTAACTTTCTGGATGTTCCTTTTATATTTGATCTTGGCTACTTGGTAAATTGAAGCTTCTTCTCTCTTCCTGTATATCCCTATATGTAGTATTCAATAGTCTCATGCACTTAGGTGAGCAATCAAACTTCTCTTCCCAACAGCTTGTTATATTATAAATTTAAAATGAATAAAGGAAATTCATACTAATAATTCCTTTGAATGAGGAACAAATGCATTAATTGTACTTTTTGTTATGTAGTGTTTTTTTTAGTTATGTCAAGGGCATGGTTTCCTGGAGACGATCAGTCTCAATGATAGCAAGTTTGTATGCCTAGCAAGTTTGTATGCCTTTTTTTCTGACCTTTTTCATAGCAAATGCATAGCTATTTCTCAGTGAGTGCACCTTATGTTATGCTGCAGGTCGAGCATTTTCAATGCCAAGGCTGGAATTGCTTTGAATGACAACTTTGTGAAGCTTGTCTCTTGGTATGATAACAAATGGCCTTGTAGGTAATTATCTCAATATCTTCATTATGCAATCTGGGTTTCTTTAACATCATAGTGGGATACTAAAATAGTGTAATACACATTGCAGTGAATATCTACCTATGCTGATATTCTATTTTTGGTAAGTCTCCCTCATATTCTTCATACTATTATTACATTATGTTCATGCTACATAGTAATATTGCTATATTCAATTTTAGTTTACAGAATTGAATTTTTATTGTTTCATGGTCTTCTTTCTTTTTAATACTCAGTTTCTTTAATTAATTAAACCTGATAAATACTTGGACTACATGCACGATAAATAGCTGATGTATGTACTCCTTTGCAGGAATTCATAAGGCTTTGGTTTTAAGTATGGTGAATATGTATTATAAATAAGTTGCTGATGTCAACAGAAGGTTGCAAAGAGATGCCTCTTAGTCAAGAAATGGGATTCTAAGCCTTACTTTGCAGATTACTATTGATTTCAAGCAGCAAAAATGGAAGGAAGATGAGAGTTAGATAAAAGAGACTTGGTTTTGATGCATGGAAGGAACAAATGACTATAGTGTTTTTATGTATGAATATTAGGGAAATACTCCTTTTTTGATATCAATGTACTGAATACATTTTATATATGGTCAGATTTCAGTTAATTTGATTGTTTAGAACTTCTGTAACAATTAGAAAACAAGAATAAATGAAAAGTATTGTCCAACATGTTATAGCACAATGGTAAAAGCTCAATGTATTGCCTCAAAGCACAAATACATTAGCCTTCACACCACACTTTTTGTTAAGAGAACCATCGAATGTATACAAAAATCACAATGGCTACAAAATAAAAACTGTCGTCTGAATAAAACTCACACAACGGTTATAAAATAAAGCGACATCTAAATCGTAATCACACAACAGCTACATCTTATGCCTGTTGTCTGAATAACAGTCACAATAACTAATGTTATCGACAGGCTGCTAGCATGCTGTCGACAGGCTGCCAGCATGCTGTCGACATGCTGCCGAGCCCTTCACACGACGGTTCCCTATAATCGACCTTCATCAGACGGCGCCTCGATATACTACGGTTTGCCTCCATATCAGACGACGGTTTTTAGCCGTCGTCTGATTCAATTTTTGTAGTAGTGCTCCTAGTCAAATTTCATGCACAAGTATGTTCCGACAATGGTCAAACAATTCATAATGGCATCAAGAACCGTACCCAAGGCTTTTCAAGGTTCATAGGTCATTAGATTCCTTAAAGAGTATTCCTACTCCAGATCAAGGGTCGTAGAAACTCAATTGGGACAATCTAGAGCCTTGTTAGGGCCTCTAGTTGCACCAAAAGGCGAAGAGTCCTGGAGTCAAGGTTCCCAAGCTAGCCAATATGGCAATTGAAATTGGTATTGTAACTAACCATCTTCTAAACAAGTGTTCTAGCCATAACTTAGAGAAGTGATTAGGTCCGTTAATTTGTTCTAGACATACTCATCTACACATTCAAGAATTAATGAAGCTCATAATCATGCATCTAAGCCAAATATTATAGAATATAACATATGTCAAACACAAAATTAAAAACCATTAAATCAAAACATATTTATTACATTAAATTCATGCTAGGGCTCAAACCCTACCTTCCTAAATAGACTACTCATAACCCATCCACAAATCCACAACAAAATACATCCATTAAAGGGGTAAAGGTGAAGAGAGGTGGAAAGTAACAAGAACAAGTCACAAATTGCTATGGAGAAATTATGACAAGCCTTGATTTATGGCTTCCACTTTATCCAATCTCAAATCTTGATGCTCCTTGATGCTCTTTGAAATTTCTTGAGAAAGTGATGAAGATTTGGTATAGAGGAGTGAGAGAAATGAAAGAAAAATGAAAAAAGATAGAGAGAATGGTAGAATGGTGGTGTGCTTGATGGGAGAGGTGTGAATAATCTCGTTGCGGCATCTTAGGATGAGAGAGCATATATAGAATGAACAATTGGGTTTGGAATTAATTGGTCCTCAGTGATGTAGGGCTGGAAGAAGAGAGGAGATGATGTTAGAGTGTGATAGGAAGAGAGGAAAAAGGACAGAAAAAAAAAAGAAAAAGGAAAAAAAAAAGATGAAAGACGTGCGCACGTGGGAAGGGGGAGAAGGATTTTGACGCTGAAGTCATGATGACGTCAGTAAAGTCATTATTATTATTATTTTTCTTTACTTTACTTTTCTTTTTCTTTCTTCTTCTCTCTTCTCAATGCACTTCCGCATATACTATCGGAGACAATTAGATTCTACTCCCTTGATGGAGTTGACCATAGTTGACCCACATTGAAAATTTCATCTTTTTGTCGGAAATTCCATTTTGCTTCAATTTCGAGCCAATTTGTCTCGGTTTCCACAACTCCACTTATTTCCTATGAATAAATAAAAATAGATTAATTACATGATATTTAGCTCAAGGATTAACCTAATTCATGTGTTTAGGATGCAATTACGTGCATAAAAATGTGTGTAATCAGCTCATGACATAACAGGGCTCTTAAGTCAACTTGGAGTGATAGTGAGGAGGATTCTCAAACTGAGAATGAAGAAGAGAACATAGCATTCACCTCCTCACTTCACCATGAGGCATTTGATGATTCCGACGGTGAAGGTGAGAGTTTTGATTTATCTGATGATGAGACTAATGATAAGTGCTAGGAATTGTATAAAGCTTCAAGAGTGATGCTCAAAAGAAATCTTAAGCTTGAGAATGAGATTGAGTAAGTCAAAAAAGCAAAGGAAAAGGCCGAGTTAAATCTTGAATCATTGATAGGAGCATAAAATGTGATAAATATAATGTGAAACCTTTACACTTTTCTTAGTTATTTCCTTTAAAAAGTCCGTTTTAACTTTGTTTTCTTTTTAGGTAGTTCGTGGAGTGATTCAAGAGAAATAAGAGCTGAAAGGGCGCAACGAATCCATGAAACATGAAGTGCTGATGCAGAGGACCAAGTTTGATCAACCATTTGGCCAGAAATTACAAGGGAAGTCCACGGAATTCATTGTGCAAAATCGTTGCTGCAAAGCAGAAAACTGCAGTTTCAGAATCAGCTTTCTGGGAACGGTTTTTAGGAGCAATTCTTGCATCATTCCAGCTGCAAATTTGAAGAAAGGGCCAGCGATCCTTAAAGAAATGATGTTATAATTTAACTACAGCTAAAGAAACGGTCATAATTGTCAACGAGGCAGTAGAAAAATAAGCACAAACTAGGCTTCCCGATAAGGTAGAAACTGTCAGCTTTTCACGAAGCTTTTTGGGAGATCTTTTCTGGCCATTTAATTGGAGTTTTTCCAGGACGTTGTTGATCAATATAGAATATATGATGTCATAGAACACGTGGGAGTCAATAACCATCCAGAAACTTGTCAAGACGAAGTCGTTCCTTATCCAAGAAAGAAGCTTCAGAATCAGAAATCGAATCCTAGTCGAAACAGGACTGTTTGGCAGAAATCTTTTGTGGACGAATTTTGGGTGCATTTTTGGAAGGTTATTGCTGCTGCAAATATGAAGGAGAGTCCTAGAATGATTCCTCAAGATTTTTAGAAGATTATTATGGCTTGGAAATCATTTAATTGTGCACCAATCAGAGTAATCCTCAAGCAACTAGGGGAGGCTTTTAAAGCAGAATTGGAAAAGGAAACTTGGGTTGAGTATTCTACACATATAGAGTCTCTAAACATGTTGAAAAGAAGAACCCTACAGCGCCATCTTCTGCCATAAACCCTAGCACACAGAATCTTGAAATTCCCAAGTCCTTCAAGAGCAAAAACCGTGCACACCATCATCCATCTTCATCAAGCCTTGCCGTGTACCATCTTGAGGGGGGTTCTTGCGTCCAAGGCTGCCTAAAAGTGAACTCGTGGCTCTCATCTTCTTCCCTTTACGGTTTTTATTTTCTTGTAATTCAAACTCATATGTGTTTAATTGTGAAATTTGAGACAATGTGTGGCTAATCTACTTTTGTTAGGGGCGAGGTTTGAAGCCCCTAAGATATGTTTTTGACAATATTTTGATTCCTAGTTTTGTGATTGCTTTGTTGTGAAATTGTTTATTTGGTTTTGGTTTATGGATAACTCTTACTTGTTTATGTTCATGAACGCGTGCATAGAACATTAAGAACTTGTAAGTGGGGCTAGAAATAGGTATTTTAATCTCCTAAACGGTTAATAATGCTTGTTTCAATGGTAGTAAAACCTATAGGACAATAGGTGAAACCAAATAAAAAGGATTGCATGTTAGGTAGGTGTTCCACACTAGTTTTGCATACTTGTTTCAATCAAACTTCCACATGTGATTAATGCTTAGAATAAATTGTTGATAGGATAGCGTTCTATACCTTGATTGTTTATTCTAAAGGCTTAGTAATGGTGCGTTCATCTTGCTTAAGTAATATAGGGAAGTAATAAGAACTTATGCATGCGTTCATGGTTTGTTCTTGATTGAAACCTTTTTCACGACTTAGTAATTGAAACTAGGATGATAAATTTGTCTCAAGCATATTTTGGTGGTGGATTTCTGAGTTCCTAACATCTTCATCCATATCTTTCAAACCTTAAATTCAAAATTGTGTTCTTTTCTTTATTTTCCTTTTATTTTCGTTAAAAACCCAAAAACCCCAAATCAGTTTCAGTTTTAGGATTGCAGTGCCCTCTTCTATCCCCTCTCTGACCCTCCATCTTTTTTTTTTTTTTTTTTTTTCTAGTGTTTGACATTTTCTTTAGTTTAGTTCAGATTTTTGTTATTCTTTTTTATGTGTTAGTTTAGTTTTCTTTTGTGTGAATTATAAAGTTACCCTCAATCCCCGGCTTGAACGATCCCTGCTTACTCTATATTGCTAACGACTACATCTTGCAGGGTTAAGTTGAGCGCTTGTTTTTAGCGTATCAATCATCCAAGGAAAAATGGGAAGGTGAACGCATTAGTTATACTAACAAAATTGATATTTTGCAGGATAAGATGAATTTCCAAAATTGGGAAATGGAGCGTACTGAGCTGATTGACAGGATTAAAACCTTTCAGGTGGAAGTTAAAGCTCAATCAAATATTAATGTCTCACTAGCCTCTGAAATTGAGAATTTGCAGGTTAAGCTTGAAGGAATAGGGTCAGATTTGGTTTCCAAAATGATTGGAATTGGAAAATCACACACCAACAATAATGGGTTGGGGTATAAAGGTGCAAAAACAGAAGGCGTAAAAATCAATCATTCTAACTTTGTGAAAGGTATGAGCTCAAGTGTGCACTCAAGCACATCAAATGACCACGAAATTCATCCCCTAACTCTTCCTCAAAAGCCTAAATTTGATTTAGCACCCCTCATCAAAGGAGAACTCAGGTAGGTTCTGACATTCACACATCTTAAGTCAGCCAAGGTGTGATAAACTCTCCAACAATTTTGTTCTCATTTGTCATCATTGTGGTAAAATAGGGCACATTTGTCCTAGATGTAATATGCTCGATAAGGAATCCCAAAAACTTAGGAAACAGAAGGAACTCAGGTCTATAGCCTCTTTGCAAGCTGAGCTGAAAGAGCATCTGAAGTTGATTAATAGGATTGTAGAGTGTATTGCAATCCCCAAATAGCATAATTTGAAGCTGAAGCAAATTTAGATTAAAAAAGGTTTTAATAATTGTTTTTATGCTCATATGGATAATCTTGATAATATGCTTGAGTTTGCTTTTGTTCATACTGAACACCAATTGGCTGATTCGTTTACTAAGCCCTTAGACACAGCTCGATTTAAATCACTTAAAAGCGTCATTGGTGGGTGCTTTAAGTATTAATACTCTCATTTCACTTGATCCATTTTGCATGCATTCATAATATTGTATGATCTCATAGTAGTATAGGTGCATTGCTCTTTTTATTTCTGCATTTTTATTTTTTGCTTTCTAGAAAATCAGGATTGCATGTGTGGTTTGTATCTCAACGTGTCTGACAAATTAAATTGAACTTAGATTGACAAGTGTTCTAATACTTTCCTTAAATCTGATTGTGATGAGTTGAACAATATTTTTTGAATTGGTTCTTGCATCACTCTGCAATCTTAAGCATGAACAACATATTCTTCATCACTTTGTATTCTCACATGTACACATTTAATCCTTGGTGGTAGTCTTGGTTGATTTGATCTTAGTTCACACATATGGAGTGGGTAAATATTGTTGTTGCTCCTTGTTAAAAAGGTACAGATTTTTGGAGCAAAGCTAGGCTATTCCCAAAGTAAACAGGCCTTGGTCATAGTGAATGATATGAGGTTTGGGAAGAAAAGGGAATGGTTTGGTCACCCCAGTGGATTGTGAAACTATTGACTGGAGTTGATGTGTCCTTTGGGATGTCCTTGTTATATCTAGTACCTAAAGTCAACTGATTTGGGAATTGCTGGCATAAAACTTGTTACATAAGTCTTAGTTTTCTTGTGAAAAAAAAATGGTGAAAATTTCATAATGTGTGAAAGGCAAAAAGGAAAAATATTATGCCCACACGGTGTCATAAGGGGAGATTTGAGTTGGTGTCATTAGGGGAGCATCTATTTTATGTGTTTTCTATTTTCTCTGATTCTGACATTCTTGCACACCCCACTTTGAGATATGTTCACTTACACAACAAAGGTACAGAATACTCGATCATCTTCTTGCTTAGTTTGTTGTTGTCAAAACTCTTCACTCATGTGACCTTATCTTATTGCTTTCATGTTTGAGGATTGGTGCTAACACTCTTGCCTAAAAGGCTATGCATTTGTCTCTGTCAGTTGTACAAGGATACAAATTCACTCATTGTGTGTTTGCATTTCATTCTTGCATCTTTCATAACATGATCACACTTAGGGGAGTATTGATACTTGGACTATCTTCCTCTACTTGATTCTTCTTGGGCTGATGTCTATTGAACAACATCTATTGGTGATCCACCTTTTGCATAGGTTCCGCTACTAGTTTAAGTAGCCTTTGTCATTCCCAGACAAAAAGGGGGAGATATTGGTGAATTTGATCAACTTGTGCTTTAATTGTTTAAGTCTTTTGATAATTGATATTGAAATTGTGTTGACATTCCTATGCCTTACCTTTAACTTGCTTTTTACAAGGTGTGTTGATAAGTGTTTCAGGAAAGGTATATTGCTGATGGAATGTGATGATTCTCAAGTACTTGTTGAGGGAGAGTTTGATTAGTATATGATTGTTTTGTATAACAATGCCAAAGGAGGAGATTGTAAGTACAAAAGTTTGTATGTCTTGAGTATTGGCATTTTTATACAAAAGCAAGTGAAGCATTCTATCACAGTTTGTCATTGGAAGTTGGAAAGAAAGACTTTAATTCTGATCTCGTAGAAATTTCAGGTAAATGCACCTCATGCATATGTACTGGGATTGCAACATGTGTTGCAATTCCTGAGTCAATCCTACGTTTTAGGGAGTTCGATTTTGGAAATTATCTTTCGAATTTTAAATATTATTTTACAAAGATATTTTCTATCTATTAAAATCGTACCAATTGTTTCTCTACCAATGGAGGGGATGGAAGAGTTCAGGGTTTGTGACATTATCGATCATGATGATCGGGAATGTTTACCAATGATTTATGATCTTTTCACGGTGGAAGAAGTTGCCCTCATTGCTAATACTCCTTCTAGTTTGAGAGAAAAAAATGATAGATTTATGTGGCATTTTGATAAACATGGGTCCTATTCAGTGAAGAGCGGCTATCATATTGCTAGAACCACTACTAGGCTCATGGAGCACGCATCGTCTTCTTCCAGAACTGAAGGCACAACTGGACAGTTTTGGAACAAGGTTTGGAGGTCAAATGTTCCCCCTAAGGTCAAATATTTTATCTGGAGGCTTTGTAGAGAAATTCTCCCAACAAGGACAGCGCTATCACGTAAGGTATCTCTTACTATGCTAGAGTGTGCTTTCTGTGAAAGGGACGTAGAGACTTACATGCATGTGTTTCGTGATTGCCCAATTACATGTAGCTTTTGGGCCCACAACCCCATCCATTTGAAGATTCAGTCTTTCCCAGCCACATGTGTGTTTGATTGGATTATTGCTATTATGGAGTCTCTTTCTCAGCATGAAATTGAGGTTTTCTTTGTGTCTTTATGGGCCATATGGTGTGAGAGAAACAAGGTGGTTTGGGAAGGTGGTGATTGTAACCCAATACACATGTCTGTTTGGGCGTTGAAGCTTTTGGAAGATTATCAGCGAATTCATGTCAAGTCTACAAAGCAGGGAAGACGGCTTCCTCCGGCTAAGTGGAGCTGTCCTCCGAGGGGAAGACTGAAAATTAATGTGGGCGGGGCCTATTGTGCTACTAGCGGCCATGGAGGAGTGGGGGTCATTGCTAGTGATACGGAGGGATGTTGTGTTGTAGCCTTGGCAAGACATATACCATATGCACGGTCTGCTTTGCATATGGAGGCTGAAGCATTGCGTGCTGGTCTTCTTATAGCCATACATGAACAATGGAGTGATGTGGAGCTTGAGAGTGATAGTGTTATAGCGATGACTACCCTGGCAAAAGAAGGGAGGACTTGTTTGAGGTCGGTGCTATATTGAATGATTGTAAGTCTTACGTACAAAGTTTCAGTTTTATTTCCCTTAGACATGTGTTCCGTGAAGCAAATAGTGTTGCAAATAGACTTGCACACCTTGCTAGTATATCCGAGATGAATGATTATTGGGTTGAGGACACTCCTGATATTATTCAGGAATGTACTTATTGAGGATTGGTGTATTTTCTCACGAGGTCTAGGCTCTACGTCCCCCTCGTTGTATTCTCAAACTTTTATTAATAATAATATAGGGAGGAGGACCACTACTCCAACCTAGTGGGAGACCCATGCCCGTTTTCAAAAGAAAAAAAATCGTACCAATTGAAGTCCTAATTGATTTAGGATTTATTTATTTCAATTGGAAATCTTTTATTAAAAGATCATTCCTATTAGGAAATAAATTATGTTAAAGTCTTGATTGTTGAGGATTTGTTTTCTTCTCCATATATTCGGAAAAGTAGCATTCATCTGTATGGCGAGCCGAATGGTTATACCATAGCACCATAATATTAAGCAAATAGGGGCTTGATACATCATAGACGTATTGTAGACCTACCAACTTAATACTATAAGGCCTTTTGAAATACGATTTTTTTTTAAAGAAAATAAGAGACAAATAAAACTTTTAAGAAATGACTTTTGATCAACAACCCAACATTCAAATTAACAAGTCTGGAGATATTTCAAAATAAAGTAGGCAAATGCACTGTGACACCTTAGGGCTTACATCATAACCAAAATAATAGGAGGTTAACAACAACAATAAAGCATAGAGTGAGGCGCTCTCTCAGGTAGGCGGACCTCACATAATTCAACTAAGTTCAACATTGAAAGGAAATCTAGTAAATTTATAGTGTACTGATATGCCCAAAATAGACGCTCGATCAATTTAACCTTGCAAGATGTAGTCGTAGCAATATAGAGTAAGCAGGGATCGTTCAAGCCGGGGATTGAGGGTAACTTTATAATTCACACGAAAGAAAACTAAACTAAACTAAACTAACACATAAAAAAAAAAGAATAACAAAAATCTGAACTAAACTAAAGAAAGCGTCAAACACTAGAAAAGAAAAAAGAAAGATGGAGGGTCAAAGAGGGGATAGAAGAGGGCACTGCAATCCTAAAAACAAAACTAATTTGGGGTTTTTGGGTTTTTAACGAAAAAAAATAAAATAAAGAAAAGAACACAATTTTGAATTTAGGGTTTTGAAAGATAATGATGACGATGTTAGGAACTAGGAAATCCACCACCAAAATATGCTTGAGCCAAATTTATCATCCTAGTTTCAATTACTAAGTTGTGAAAAAGGTTTCAATCAAGAACAAACCATGAAGCATGCGTGAGTTCTTATTACTTCCCTACATTACTTAAGCAAGATGAACGCATCATTACTAAGCCTTTAGAATAAACAATCAAGGTATAGAACGCTATCCTATCAACAATTCATTCTAAGCATTAATCACGTGTGGAAGTTTGATCGAAACAAGTATGCAAAACTAATGTGGAACGCCTACCTAGCATGCAATCCTTTTTATTTGGTTTCACCTATTTTCCTATAGGTTTTACTACCATTGAAACAAGCATTATTAACCGTTTAGGAGATTAAAATACCTATTTCTAGCCTCACTCACATGATCATAATATTTTATGTGCGCATTCATAAAACATAAACATGTAAGAGTTATCTGTAAACCAAAACCAAATAAACAATTTCACCACAAAGCAATCACGAAACTAGGAATCAAAATATTGTCAAAAACATATCTTAGGGGCTTCAAACCTCGCCCCTAACGAAAGTATATTAGCCACACATTGCCTCAAAATTCACAACTAGAAACATATAAGTTTGAATTACAAGAAAATAAAAACCGTAAAGGGCAGAAGATGAGAGCCACGAATTCACTTTTAGGCACCCTTGAATGCAAGAACCCCCCTCAAGATGGTACACGGCAAGGCTTGATGAAGATGGATGATGGTGTGCACGGTTTTTGCTCTTGGAGGACTTGGGAATTTCAAGACTTTGTGTGCTAGGGTTTAGGGCAGAAGATGGCGCTGTAGGGTGGTGTTTTGCAACGTGTTCTGCTTCTCTAAATATATGTGGAGCACCCCCAAGTTTCCTTTTCCAATTCTGCTTTGAAAGCCTCCCCTAGTTGCTTGAGGAGTACTCAAATTGGTGCACGATTAAATGATCTTCAAGGCTTAATAATCTTCCCAAATTCTTGAGGAATCATTCTAGGACTCTCCTTCATATTTGCAGCAGCAATAACCTTCCAAAAATGCCCTGGAAATCCATCCAAAGAAGAATCTCGGCCAAAATGCCTTGTTTTGACTAGGATTCAATTTCTGACTCTGAAGCTTCCTTCTTGGACAAGGAACGACTTCGTCTTGACAATTTTCTAGATGGTTCTTGACTCCCACGTGTTCTATACATCATATATTCTATATTGATCAACAACCTTCTGGAAAAACTCCAGGAAAATCGCCGGAAAAGATCTCCTAAAAAGCTTCGTGAAAAGCTGACAGTTTCTGTCTTATCGGTAAGCCTACTTTGAGCTTGGTTTCCTACTGCCTTTTTGACACTTCTGACCAGTTCTTTGGCTGTAGTTGAAGTATAACATCATGTATTCAAGGATCGCTGGCCCTTTCTTCATATATGCAGCTGGAATGATTCAAGAATGTCTCCTCAAAACCGTTCCCAGAAAGTTGATTCTAAAACTGCAGTTTTCTGCTTTGCAGCAACTGTATTGCACAACGATTTCCGTGGACTACCCTTGTAATTTCTGGCTAAATGGTTGATCAAAATTAGTCCTCTGCATCATTACTTCATTATACATGACTTCTTTTCTCCCTTTAAGCTCCTATTTCTCTTGAATCACTTCACGAATAACCTAAAAAGAAAACAAAGTTAAAACTGACTTTTACAAGAAATTAACTAAGAAAAGTGTAAGGGATTTCACACTATATTCGTCGCATTTATGCTCCTATCATGTACCCAAAATGGAAGGACTTCAAGAAACATAGAAAGCAATACACAGACTCGGCCAACGACCCACTTCTAATCTAGATCGTCCGGAGTGACCTCGTTGTAACTTGAAATGTAAGGGTGAGCATTTTGTCCTCGCTAGCCCAATAGGGGCCGACCCAACCTTAGTTAGGTTTGAAAACTAATAACTAAAACATACATACTAGGATATAGATTGTGCGCATTTGTAAAATCAAGTAAAACAAACGCAAACAAAAACAATCGTCATTGTCTTTTTCAGAAAATCATATGCACCATGCTTCACACCACTTGGAGCTCCGAGATACTTACTTGCCGGCTAATCTAAAACAATCGGTGACCGACCGGTTCGTCATTCTTCAAGAACCAGCCAACTACTTTGTAGTTCTTGTGACTACAAATAGCGAAAGTGTCCATTTCTTGGCCTGAGTGTCCTATGACTGGTTCACCTTCGGTACTTACATTTCATCGACCTACACAGGAGCACAGCCCCCTCCGGAGGTTCACGGTTATCGACACAATGGGATGACTAGGAATCAACGCGTCTAAGTCCTATTCACTTTCAGCTCACAAGTACAAACATTCAGTGGGGTATAGTATCTCAACATGCAAGTCTAGCCTCGGTTTTCGTAGTTAATAATTATCAGATATGAAAACACAGATATCACAAGGCATTGACTAATGAACAGCTAAAAACATACTTACAAGCAACATATTATTATACTAGAGCATTCCACATATATAGAAAAGTCTCTAACAAGGAAGGGACAGCTCACCCTACCTGGAAATGCCGGTGTATTACACACTCCAGTGTTTTCTGCTTAAGCTTCCTTAACGATCGTGTTTCCTGAAACATTACTTACTTTGTAAGTAATTATCCCGGTAAACATCGTGATTAACTCTAAGTAATCGTGCATACTAAATCATTTTTATTTTAATGAGACCATTTATTATTTCTTTCAACTTTTGCATATTTGGGAAACTAACTTCTTTCTTAAAAAGGAAAACATCTTTATCGCTTCATTAAACTATTGTCAATCCGAGCGACTAAAGTCGAGTTGATCCTCGCGTTTTATGAGGTCGATCAACCTTGGTCAATCATTGGAGTTAACTTTTGACATTTGACTTTAACTTCTGATTTTTAACCAAATACCCCTTAATTTTCCATTATTTCTTATTTATTTTAAAAAATAAATAAGTAAATAATTATAAATACAATTTTATATCTACTTTTATCCTTTTACTCCTCCTTTTTCACCTTTTTACTTTTATCGTGATTTTTATATCTTCACTTTCATTTTCACCTTACTTTCACCTTTTTTTACTTTTTACCATTTTACCACTGTGAAACCCCTTTAATTCAACTTTTACTCTTTTTTTTTTTTTTTCTTCCAAAATGAAGACTTTTATTTTCTTCTTCCCTTTCTTTTTTTTCTTTTGGTCAAAATTACACTACAAAAACTACGAAAATCTTCAATACAAATGACCAACACTTTGAAGACTAAACTAATAAATCCTACTAATCAAATCCTCCTCAAAGATCCCACTTTCACAATTTTCCACCAACAAAAATAACTCAATAAAATTCAAAATCAACAAAACAAACTCCAAAAATTCAAGGCTTTGTCCAAAACCCAATCCTTACCCTTTCTTCTCCAAAAGCTCACGGCCTCTCTTCCTCCTTAGCCTTCTTCACCTACAAATCCGTCCAAAAATTAACACCACAACCAAAAAACTCGAAACAAGGTTGCATGGAATAGATCCTTACCACAAATCCTTACCAAGCCAGTAGCCTAGCCCCATAGTTTAAGGGAAAATCGGGTTCATGCACCAAAATCACAAATGAAAATCAAAAACTCGAATTTGATAAGAAATAAGTATAGATCGGAGGAATAGAGGCTATATTAGGAGGGAGATTACCTTGGTTTGAACTTAGAATGAAGCAACCACAAAAACCCCCAAATTAATTTCGAGTTATAGGGTTTTTGGATGATTTAATGGCTAAATCTCACAATTTTGGCTTCAGAAATGGATAGAGGGAATAAATAGGAGAAAATCTAGAAATTTTGGTGTTGATTGGAGTACCGGCAGCGGCGGCACTCGGCGGTGATGTGGCGGCTAGTAACGTAAAGAGAGAGAGAGAGATAGTGTTGGATTAGAGAGAGGGGGAGCTGGAGAGAGAGAGAGAGAGAGAGAGAGAGAGAGAGAGAGGAAAATGAGGTTTGGAGGTTAGGGTTTGGTGATGTAAGACTTAAATACTCCCCCTTTAATTAGTGTGAAAAGTCTAATTTGCCATTCTTTTTTGGGCCAAGTGGGCTTGACTGCTCCAATTTTCATTTTCTCTTAATTTCTCTTAAGCCCACTTCGAAAAGACCACTCCCAATATCCTTATTTCCCCTGGACACTTCACCGAATCTTTTTGGGAATTTTTTTCGAGCTTTTCCTAAGCCTCGGTACTTCAAGAAAAGTTTCCTAAACTCAAATTGGATTTTCTCTAAATTCTTAATCCTTTAAAGTAGCCTCATAGTCTTACCTAAGCGTGAATACTTTTGTACCTTACAAATATGTAGTCCCATATGTTGTACGACAAAATAAAATAAACAAGAAAAAGTACATGTGTCTATACTATTTGTGCATGACTATGACTCAATAATTATTGTGCGTCATAGAAATCTTTGAAGCACTTGTTCCATGCCAAAGTGTTTCATTGTTCATTCATTCGTATGCATTGGTTCTCTGGAGATTAGCAGAGAAGTCGTTGATGCAAGAAGAGTGATTATTGAGGATCATTCAAGTGAATAAGAAAGAGAAGATTCAAGTCAACACTTTACCTAGTTAGTCGAGTGACTTTAGCCGAGTGTAGAGCTATTTGTGGTTGTAACGAATCTTGTTCTTCATCACTAGTGGATTGATTTTCTTTTAGGTTCTCAAGAGGAAGAGCCCCGCAGTGTTTTTAATCTCAAATTGAGGTTTTCACTGCATAACCAAAATAATGTTGTTCTGTGTGATTTTTGATTTTCTGCCCAGTAGGGATTGTAACATATCTATCAATCCCCGATTTCCAGAAACATGTTTCGTCCTAGTATTTTCATAACATACTTAGAAAAAACACCAAGCAAAACTAGACGATTGCTGACCTAACAAGCAATAATGTAAGACTAATATTACTCCAAGATCGACACGTTTGTGATTCAATGCACGCGACGACACCTCTCATCTTGAAAAGACTCTAAGAATGATCTTGAGAACCAGAACTACTTCATCCTAACAAATAAAACAGAGATGCCGTAGCATGGGATATGCATCACTCCAACCCCAAGATACCTACAAAGTTCATGATGTGTTGTGCTGAGTGGTGATAGTGCTGAATAAGATCCTAACAAGTAGTTTTTGTCTTTGAAGAGAAAATGTCAATTACAAGAAGAAGGAACCAAACTTACCAAGCTATTCAAAATTGTCTCACCAAGGAAGAAAACAAGATTGGATGAGTACATACCTGCCATCATCTGCAGTTGAAAAGTAAGAAGAATTTCATTAAATACACTATGCAATCAAAACAGCAACTCCACCCTAGGTGCAAGAACATAACATTTTTCTGTAGAATATTCAGGGCCATTGAAAGGGTAGTATACTTATGTACAAAGTTCAGTCGAATATTTGAATAAAATAACGAAATGAAACCAATAGCCTCATCTCATTTTCCTTTGCTAAGACCCAAGTACATTACCTTAGTAGAGTTAAATACAGTACTTGGATCATAGTAGTATAAAGCCATCAAACACTAGCTATCTTAGTATAAATCAATCAAATATTATCTACCAAAAAGCAATATATTGTCCCTTCATTGTAGTCATGCATAGGCAAACCACAAACACACATGTTAACAAAACTGGAAGTCCTAGAAACACATGGTGATTAAGTATACGAACTAACTCCACTACAAATTCAGAAAAAAAAATAAGATCAAACAACAATACTTGTGGGTGAAATAGAGTAGTGAAGAAGAACACCAGCCAAAATTGTAACCTGCAAAAGAGTAGACATAAAGAGGGAAATGAACTGCACAAGGCAATAGTCTTATTCCAGATTTCCTAAAACCAATACATATATATCACTGCTCACATACTCTTGCAAATATCATTACTTTAAACCTCTAATAAACCACTCATATAGGACTTTAGTTTTCAAATAAAAATTTTGAATTACAAGTTGCAGAAATTTTTCCCAAAACCTTCTACACAAATGCTGAGTGTAAAATCTTTCATAAACAATTGTTATCCTAACATAGCCAGATCGAGAGTGCATGAAATACCATGCTTTTCGAGGCTGATTCCACCATTGGCCAAGCCCCCCGCAATTATGTTACTGAATGTAACAATGCTAGGTGAGAAAGTCCATGTTCTTTTGAATAAATCTTAAACTATTTTCAAAGTACTTAATGATTATACATATTTATATGCGTGTAATTATATCTATAGCACTAGAAATAAGCCAATCCTCATGTCAATTAATATGTGATTAATTCATTATTATTTATTTTGTAGAAAATAGTGAGAAATTAGAGCAGATTAGAGTTTCCGACAAAAGGGCGAAATTGTCAATGTGGGTCAATATTGGTCAATGCCATCAAGGAAGCAGAATTCAATTGCCGCTAATAGTATATGCGGAATCGCATTGAGAAGAGAGAAGAAAGTAGAAGAAGAAAAGAAGAAGTAGGAAGAAAGAAATTTGAATTAGAGAGAGAGCAAAATATATATATTTCCTACCTTGACGTCAGTAGTACCACCATCAGTTTTGTGTTGCAGTGCTCTTCTTTTATTTTCTTTCTTTTTCCTTTTTTTCTTTTCCTCTCTTCCTTTCTTGTTTTGCCAGCTAGCATCATATTTACTCTCTCTCTTCCTCCCTTGATAGCCCCGGAGACCTCACCATTATCCATTCAATTCCCATTTATCTATTTTTCACACCAGACCACCACGACCTTTCCAACTCCCAATTTCCATTCTCTCTTCCTCTTCACCGAAACCTCACCTCACCACAAATAGCCTTCTTCTAATCACCACTTGGGTAAAGGGGAGAAATTATAATTTCAAGGCTTGTTATGTTTGTTTTTTTACCATTTGTAACTTGTCTTGCTTGTTCTCCCTCTTCTATACCTTCTCCTCTTTTGTTTGTATGAAATTGATGGAATTGATGATGTATATATTTATGGATAGTGATTAGAAATTTTGTTGGGGGCTAGGGGGCTATGGTTGTGTGCCCTAGCACAAATTTTATGTAAAGGATGCCTATTTTAATGTATTGATGCAATTTAATTTGTTGAATGCTTATATCAATTTTTTGTTGGGTTGAAATGCATGTATATGAGCCTAGTCAACTCTAGGGTATGTATTTTGAGCATGTATAGGATGGAGTTAGAGGCTTGACCTCCTCTAATTCCTAAGTTTGGTATTGTAGGGGTTATAAGCATGGTGATTTACAGCCGCCGCGTGATTGCGAGGGTGAATTGCTTAGTGGTCTAATTCTTGAGCTTTATGCCAATTAGAGTGACGTAGAGACCCTTGAACCGGCTCTAGCTCTCTCTAATTGAGTTTGTGTAACCCTTGAAACGACACATTAATACCATAATTGAGAATACATGGTCCTTGAGCCTTGAACTGCCTAGGATACGACTACCGCCAAATGAAGAATTTTGCATCTACATTAGATTAGCTTCCGGCACATAGGATTTGGGTAAAGGAGCCTTTCTACCACCCAACACTCTCTTGTCTTGAATTTTTTGCAAATTACTTTAGCATTGCATTTTTATTTTTAGCAATTTTCTGTTTTCGGATCTCATATTTAGTTTAAGTCTTCACAATCAAAAATCACAATTTCGGATACTTGTTGCTAGGATAATTTGTATTTGTGCTTAGTTGTCCATATCCAAGTGGGGGTTCCCTATACCCTTGGGTACGATACTTGGAGCTTAATTTATTTGCCCTAAACTTGATGACCGTGTTGTATTACACATGAGGCGCTAGTATAGGCACCGAATCACTTAACAATAGCCATCATAGAACAAAGAAATAATCACTGCAGCAAGGTAAAGTAAACACAAACAAAAAATGACATCTCTGTCCCAACGTGAAAATGTTTCAATTTCCTAATGTTTTTCAGAGTGCAGGATTTCTATAGAATCATAAGCAGAAGCAAAAAACTTACATGCTCTTAATATTATGATTTCCTCCATTTGTTTCCCCTTCACCTATTACATCCCTACCATTAGAAAAACAAACACATATATAACAATGCAACACGAATTACATTACACAAAATAAGAACAATGAAACCTAACCAAGGGAAGCAAGAACTGATTATTTATCTCAAGTTCCCATAACTAAATCATTTTCATTTTCGATGAGCATGAAATTTGCAATACCTCAATTGTCATATACATGAAGTCCACACTGCTAATTGAATACAACTACGAATTCTCACACCATATGCGATAAAATCAATAAATTCATATAAATTTTCAATGCTAATTAGAATACAAATTCATTCCTTCAAAATTTTTTAGCAACAAAACAATCAATTATATATAATTATAACATGGAGATAGATTTGTGTATATAGAAACTCTACACTTTCGATAGATTTGGATTACTTCCTTTGGTAATGCAAAGGCTGAACTGGAGCACAATTCTACAGAGGTCGCAGCAGATGCGGGGCCTCGTCGAGGCAATTGACCTTGACAATTCTTGCCTTGCTGAACTATAGTGACGTCATCGCTGGGAATGCCTTCAAAAGAAAATCAGGAACCATTGGAGGAGGGACGGAATCAAGCAATTTTGGGACTGAATCAGGCATATCCCTTGTTGAATCCGAAGAGAAAGTCGGGGTTGATGGAGGAGGCAGAGGTCGGAGCGGTGGGAGAAAAGCCTTCTGGTGACTGGATCTGAACGGAATTCGAGGTGTCGACGAGGAGAAAGAGAAAGAGGCGGAGGCACAGTAGAGTTCGATGTTGAGGGAGGAGAGCTGTAGGTGCTCGAGGTTTTTGCAAAGGGAGGAGAGCTTGTGTGACGATTAAAGTTTTCAGCCTTTTTGGCGCACAACAATTGTAGAAAACAGCACACCCTTTTTCTTTTTTTTTTATCAAAAAGTAAGAATTTTACGACGTACATAGCAATACGTCTTAATTTTTTTTCTTTCAAAAAAGTGCATGTTTTACTGTCTGCATTTAAAATCCGTCGTTAATGATACTCATTCACGGCAAGCATTTGATCCACATAGTAAATTTTACGTCGTGAAAATTCAGTTTTCCTGTAGTGCCATTATAATATTGGGTTTCTCCGCACGTCCGTTAGCTATGTCTTGGCTTTCTCAGACCGAGCTACCTAAGCTCAATGATCGTGCCACAAATCATGACCACGTCATAAGTAATGTGTACATTGCCAACACCACCACTCTCTTGTTGGCTAGAGGATTCTAAATATAAATATATACACACACACACACACACAGATATATATATACAGTGTTCTCACAACACAAAATCTCAGTCTGTAAACAATAAAAAGTAGTACCATACTCTGGTACACATCATACAAACATCAAGTTCCTTTTCAAACATAAGCAACATACCAAAACACAATTGAAGTTCAAGTAATTGTTCTCGACACGTAATAGAAAAAAAAATATCTAAAATAACAAAGCAAAAGCTCATAAAGAAAGATATCAAAAATCAAACCAATTCCAAACTCATATCAAACACTCAACCTAACCAATTAGTTTACAAATCAAAAGCTTTACCAGACTTCGAAGATCTCAAAGTAAAACCAACAATGATAAAAAGATAAATAGAAGTAATATTTCTAGGTACGAAATCACTCATTAAACAACACCAACATCTCAATTTAACAAGGCAAAAATCAGTCAAGGAAAATCATAAATAAAACATAACGCAAGAAAGAATTGTCACTCACATAGTAAGACAACCAAAGATGCTAAGCAACCTGAAAAGAAACTCTTCTCTCCTTAAATTAGAACTACCTGATTGGTCATGCTAAACAAAACCTCCATAAACAACAAATCGAACTTGTTGCACAATTCCTTATCTTGTCATCCCACTAACGCAGCCATAGAGAAAGACTTACCATGAGGTGACTGAGGTTTTACAAATTTCGGGCTGTATTGTTTATAAGGTGGGGAGAATGTGATATCCCACCTCCGAGTATGAAGCTTAACATGATTATTATCTTTGTGTTAGACTTTTTAAAACATTTTGTTCTCAATAGTTGTCATGTTTGATAACTAATTTTCTGTTATATATACATATTTATATATATATATATATATTATATTTACCAAAATTGTTTTGAGGGGATTTTTCTCAAAAGTTAGTGGAAAAAAAAAAAAAAAAAAACCTCTAATGCGCTGACTCCTTGCTGCGCTCTCAAAACACAGAAACCCTAGCGTCGAGCTTCCGATGCCCTCCTCCAACAACCTTATGGCCTCCATTGAGGATGTCACAGCCACCTTTGCCTCTTCTCTGGCTCTGGCCGGAGGCAACGTTATCGATATCTCCCACATGGCTGGAGGATCCACGACACGGGGATCTCAGGCTTTCTTGTTGGCGCGTCCTTTGACGTGGAAACCATGCAACAGTGCAGATCTACAGCACCATTTTAGAAGAATCTGGGTACTGGATGGATCCTTCAAGGAACAAGATCGGCCTTCCAACAGGTATTTCTTCTCCTTTGATCAAAGGAAGGATCGAAACATGGTGATCAGAGGTGAGCCGTGGTATTTCAACAAGGCGCCTGTGATCATGCAAACCTACGATGGTCTTGCCGCGCCTCAGTCGATCCTGTTGGAAACCCTATACTTTTGGGTAAAAATCAACAACATCCCACCAGCACTGGAAGAGAAGAGGACCATCATGAACGTGGCCTCTATGGCGGGAACATACCAAGAAATAGATCAAAATCTATTCGATCACACTGGAAATATTAGGGTTCGGGTAGCACACGACATCTCTAAACCCTTCTTTAACAAGATGGCTCTCAAACTCAATTCAGGAGTTGTAGCAGAGATCGAATTCTTCTTCAAAAATCTGATGGGTAAGTGCAGGAAGTGCAACCTAATTTACCATACCCAAGGTGTCTGTCAGGTAGGCTCACCATGCAAGCAGTCTGAGAAAGAGGAGCAGGTGCGTCTCCCTTTACCAAAGTCATTTAGGGGTTTAGTAGAAAACAGGTTTGTCAATGGTAAGTTCAAGTTCTAGGGTGTGCAAACACCGATCTTACCTTCTGTGGTGTGAATCCTGTTTGGTTCTGGTGAAGGCAATAAGCCTAGGAAGCCGATAGTTATACGCAACGGCAATATGGAGAATCATGCTGCCACTACTCGTACTGTGGGTACTAGTACGGATGCCCTAGCATTGGTACCTTTTGAGGAAACATCGGCAGATTTGAAGAGAAACAGGCCAGCCTCTCCCTTTTCTTCCCCAAAGAAGCTCAAGCTTTGGCATGGTAAAGCATCAGAAAGTATATCCGAAAGTTCAAAGAAGCTGAAAGTTCCGGAGTTCTATACCAAATTCTCGGCTAAATCTCTGGGCTTGATTGAAGTTCCAGGAGGAATTTTGGCTACAATCTATAAGGAGGGTTCGCAGCTGAACAAAAAGAAGAAAGGTAGGCCTTTGGGGTCGAAGAAAAAAAATCCTTCCAAGACTCTGAAAGTATCTGCTGAAGAAGTGCTGAGTGTGATCTACCCCACCAAGCGTCCAAGCCCTAGTGTTAAGGGCAAGGAGAAAGTTAGTTTTATTTAGTTTTGAACTTAGCCTATTTACATGTCGTTGTAGCATACTTTATAGACTTTCTTGAATAAGTGAGCATGGGTACCGTCAAAATGATCGGATCTAATCTATGTATTGCTGTGGTTTACCACAAACTCTTTATCTACCCATAGATGGTAGAGGGATGATATGTAATGGTCCTTTTTGGTATGAGTTATTATTAATAAATCGATTAGATATTCTTAAAAAAAAAAAAATTATTTTCGTTGTATATATATTTATTTCTTTTATTAATATTTTCTTTATTTTTCAGTTACTTTCATTTGGTTTCACTTTTTGGAGAGACAAGAGCAAATGATTTGGGTTTGCCGACAGGGAAAAGAAGAGAGAAGGGGACAGAGGAAGGGAAAAAAAAAAAAAAAAGAGGGGAGAGGGGGATGAAGAGAAACGAAAGGGAATGAAAGAACAAACATAGGGGAGAGAGGGTGTTGGAGGTGAAAAATTTTATAGAGGAGTTTGACCCAACAATTAATGCGGACTGGAGCGGGAGCTAACCTGAGAAAAATCGAGAAGCTTCATTCGAGCGTTGACCTGCAGTTTGACCATCGGCTAGAGGAGAAAGGGAGGGGGGTACTTGCAGGAAACCTTCCGATGCCTAAGTCAATACGTTTCTTAATAGTGGAGTACAACACGTTGGAATTCGATGATTTACCTCGATGTCGAGTCGCCTATTTATAGATGCATTTCGGCGTGGGCTGCAAGTAAACTTGCATAGTAAGTGGCAGTGACTTGGGCGGCACACCACCATTAACACCATATTCACTCCTGCAATAACCATCACTTATTGGCGGCCATGATTACCATACTGAATGTCGCATTTACAGCTATATTAATTGTTGCATTTATTGCCGCCACTACTTCTCTTTAATTGTCTTGTTTGTAGGGTCAAATTTGTTGACCACCCCCACAATGCCCCCAAATTTTCTCTTTGGACACCCATCCTAAAAGAAAATTTCCGAAAGCTTGAACTCTTGAAAATAGGCCACGCGAGCGTTTCCTTTGGGCACCCATTTGAAAAGGAATCCAAGATGAAGTCCCCTAAGTCTATGCGAAACCCACACTGCACCATTCAAGGCCCAATTCTGCCTTAAGACCAAATCTGGTGTCCCGACCCAATTTTCATTTTTTTTTTAGTAACGGGTCAGACCAGACCCGGATATGCTCGTCCGTACCTGGACCTTCCTCGACCTAACCCGGATGTGATCTCGACCCGGTTTCGTGCCCAGTTCAAGTGTAACCCAGCTCCGCCCCGATTGGGAGCACACCCAGCTTGGTTCTGGCATGATTCCGGCCAGATTTTCCTGCCCCTTGCTACCGCGAGACTCTCTACACTCCCTCTTGAATGCCCGGTGATTTTTTGGTGCATCTTCCCTATAAAAGGCCCACACCCGCGGCTAGTTCTCCATCTCCGCCTCCCGATGTGGCTTGGAAGCCGCTCGATTTCTCGCTGACTGCCTTCAACCCTATCGCCCTAGGCCCGCGTGGCAGTCGAGTCGTTGCTCCAGCTACTACTCGGCCCTGGTTCCAGCCCTGTGTAGCAAGACCTCGGCTTTGGCTCAGCCAATCCGGCCACGTCTCGGCGCCAGGCGGTCTTCGCCGGTGCCTCCTCCGTCCGTTGGCCTTCGTCACCGATATGCGTTCCCTAGCTCGGACCCAACTTGGTACCCACTGCGTTCTCACTTTCCTTTTTGTTTTTTTTGTCTCGTTGTTTGCTCCTTTTTCCTTCTGCTACTCTTTGTTTTTTATTTTATTTTTTATTATTATCTTATGACATATATATATATATATATGCATGTCTATAATTTTGGTAGCCCTTCCCTTCTTCTTCTTCTAGTCCCCTTGACTGCGACCTATCTTGCTCTAGAATTTCATTCTTTTAATTCCACCGCTAGAAGAATTCCACCACTATTTGGGTTTTCACTTTTCACTTATCCCTTTGCAGGTTCGTCCCCTTGTACCCTCATGGCTCGAATCAAAACTACCGACTTAACAAAGAGTCAAAGGACAAACGCAAAGTCAACTACTGAACCTACGCCCTGGCAACTAGAAAAACCACATCCTAGAGACATATGCAGAGGCGTTTTCCATGCCGGTTGGAGTTAAAATTTCAGCGATCCCTGTGGATGCGAACATCTACACTAGTACAAACATCCCCGAAGGTGCCCTGATATTGGCACCCGAGCAGTTGCTGTATATTCGATTCCCTATTCACCCTATTTTCCAGCTTATGTGGGTTGTGCTTGGATTACACTCGTTTCAGCTTACCCCAAATTCCTATCTTCTCTTGTCGGCCTTCCTGATCATGGCTTGGAAATGGGAAAGTTTCCCTGGGATTATCCGACTTTCTTTATCTCTATAACTGCTCTAGGGTTATTAAATTCCGATATTTTAACTTCACCCCCTTCCCGAGGATGAAGACGTTCATGGTAGTTCCCAATAATTGTGATGGGTGGAAATCTAGGGCTCTGATGATTACCGACGGTTGGCGCTCTCTCGAATTGGACCTCCTTCCCCCGAGGGCTTTCACAGATGATCTTGGTTAGTACCTAGGTCTTATTTCCTTTTCACCGCATTATTTATCCGCGCGCTAACTTTGACCATTCGCCATGCGGCTTACAAACCTTCCCAAGCAAAGGCCAAAGTTCCACCGAGCCGTGTAGAATGGCTGGAACGTCACCTCGTTGAACGCGGATGGTATCCCTCTCAGTTCGTGACTCTCAAAAAATCTCTTTGGTGTCACGTCCATCCGCCCCTCAACCTTGTTCGTCCATTATCAAAGCCGCGTAGATGGTGCAACGTCAGGAATAGCCTTTGCGTTCTCCGTTGCGAAAATGGAAGGCCACTTTTACCGGTCCAACCTCAGTGAGCCTTTGTTTGCTGAATACCTCGAGGCTAAGGATGCCTTCAAATCAATCGTTCCGTGCTCTGAGATTTTTTGATAGCGGAGGAAGATGAAGATGGTGTGAATTCGGAAGGATTTGAGGGCGATGATACTGATGAGGGAAGGTTGCTCCTCGTCTTGAGGGAGCTCCCTCAAATGATTCCTCCACCTCAGAAGAAGCAAAAGGTTGCGGAGCCCTCTGCTAATGACGATCCACCTCGTGCTCCGCCTACTCAATTAGCTTCGCATTCTTCTTTACGCGGAGGTTCACCCTCGTTGACGTCCCTGAGGGATAGTACCGCTGACGTTGCTCCCTCGAGGCCCCTTGCACCCTCGAAAAGCATCGAACTTGGTGCCCACAGGGCCCCTTCACCCCCGTCGGGCCCGACCTCTTCCATGCAACCGCCTCCTCCCACTGCTTTGGAATTGAAATTTAAGAAGTGTGATAACTCTTTCGTCATAGCCGGAGAGTCCTTAGACTCCAACGGCTTGGTGGCATCAGCTATTGCTGGTGCATTGGCGTCATCGAACCTGAGATTGGGTAGGCCTCCCAAGAGCGCTATGGAGTTCTATGATGACCTAAGCTCCTTTCAGCTCAATGTAAGTACCATTTGCCTTTATTTTCCATTTTTATTCATATATGCATGCATTGACCCATCTTCCCCTTTGCTTGTGCAGGCCCTTATGGCATCTCATCATTTTTTGTGCAGTCTCGATGCCCTTCATTCCAGGCAGCAACAATGCCTTGAGAAGGCTGACCAAGAGCTAAAATCCAAGGAGAAGGAACTAAACGACCAAATGGAGTCAATAACGCAGCTGAGCCTCATCCTTGAGGACAGAAATCGCGAGGTAGCAAAGTTCAAAAATGATTTGGCTTTGGTAACTCTAAGTAAAGACGAGGAGTTCGAAAAGGGGGTCGCCAAAATGAAGCGTGTGTCCGCCAAACATTTTCAACTCGGATAGAACCAGGCCTTGATTAAGGAAGATGATAGATGCTACGTAGGGCCCGACGAATTCAATATCTTTTATGGGTTTGCCTCCAGGGAATATTCTTCCATTCGTGGTATGATACCAGGGGATGCTCATTCGTCGGCGTTGAGTGATTCCGATGGGCCTGGCGGTGAAGATGAAGTATCCTCCATTCCTTGCTCCAAATAGCCGTTTGAGATAGCGGCGCCATTTGTTTTATTCTCGTTGTACTCGAATCCATAGGAGTTTCCAATGCGACTTTATGTATGTCTTTCCCTTCTTGTTGAGCTGATTTCGTCCAATATATTGTTCCAATCTTTCAGTAAAACCGTCATAATTCCCTTTATTGTAGTCTCGCACCCATTGATTTTGTTCACATTTTTCCCCATGATGTAATGGTTGACGCAGAATCTCTGCATTTAAATGATCATATCCGCCATTTAATACCTATATCTAAAAGATATCTTCCTGCTTGATATCCACCTTTCCCCACTTTGAATGTGAATATTACCTTTTAAATGCTAAGATCCCTCTTTTAACATGGCTATCCTCTTTGTGGATTTTTGTTTAAATTCTGAATCTTCAAATCTTCATACTCTGCCTATAAATAGCCACGTATCTGTCCTAATTTGAGCATCATCTTCTTTGAAACTCTCTTTCAGAATCCCACTTTTGTCTCCATGGCTCCACAAAGGAAACAAATCCGTATCGTTTTCAACTCTCCCGTAGGATATGGCAAACAGATCCTTGGTGCTGATGAACGCACTCCTGATCGACAGGCTCCTATTAATTGTGCTTTCATCTGATAGCTCCTCTGACAGGTTTCTCTCTTTCCTTGCTTTACTTCTCTCTTATTTCTCTTATTATGGGCAAGGTTAGTCTATTAAGGTTTTCTCCTTTTGTTCAGGTCCTCCAAATGCTCAGGGGGATTCTCATCTGATCTCGACACTCGCCAATTCCTTGAAGATGTGTTGAACTACCCCGCCAATGGCCAGACGAGTGTTCCTCGTGCCCTGAAGACTTATGCAGGTCCTAGTCGCCCTCTTCATCAGAGCATGAGTACTGATAGGGGAACAAGTCTTGAATCTCATCACCTCCTTACTTTGAGAGAGGAATCCTTCGTGCTACAGGATTCGCTAGAGCATGCCTTGTCGGAGGCCAGCAATCTAAAGGTGGAGATCTATAACTTGTCAGTGGAGCTTCAACTCTCAGAGGTCCACAACCTGAAATTAGAGCTCCGCGAATGTTACCTCCGAGAAAGGTTTCTGGATGAGGTCCGCGTTCAAAGTCGTGAAGATGGATATCGCCATGCTGTCATCGAATACTGACAACGTATGATATTGAACTTCCCCAGGATAGACGAGTCCCTTTTGCCATACTACGTGGGCGTCGACGGCACCTCCCGACATCGACGTTTTCCCTCGAATTTTCATTCGTTTAAGCATTATGTTCATGCAATAAAGGTCACGTGGGAGGTGACCGTTTTTGACTGCTTTCGATGTTTCTTTCAATTTCTAGCCTCGAGTGTTCCTTGTTGATGACTAAATAAAATAGTAAAAAAAAAGTGTTTTATTTTACTATAACAACGCTATAGCCGGACCTTCTTATTTGCTTAACATCGTGCGACATAGGGCCTTCTTATCATGACGCCCCTTTTGCAGTAGTCACAACGTTGATGTCGGCATAGACGTGATGACGTCTTCTTTTTTGGTACTATCCGTGGTATTGGTAACATCTTACTTAATGCTTTTAGTGCCAATGTTATGCCGGTGTCCATTTCGACAAGGGTGCCTCGACATCTGCATCCATTTCGACAAGGGTGCCTCGACATCTGCATCCATTTCAACGAAGGTACCTTGATGTCGGCGTCAATTTCGACGAAGGTGCCTCGACGTCGGCGTCAATTTCAACGAGGGTACCTCGACATTGGGGTCTATTTCGACCTTGTTGCCTCGACGTCGGCGTTCATTTTACTATAACAAGTGTTTTATTTTACTATAACAATGCTATAGCCGGACCTTCTTATTCGCTCAACATCGTACGACATAGGGCCTTCTTATCGAGACGCCCCTTTTACAGTAGTCACAACATCGACGTCGGCATAGACGCGATGATGTCTTCCTTTTTGGTACTATCCATGGTATTGGTGACACCTTTCTTAATGCTTTTAGTGCCAATATTTATGCCAATGTCCATTTCGAAAAGGGTGCCTCAACATCGGCGTCCATTCCAACGAAGGTGCCTCGACGTCGGTGTCTATTTCGACGAGGGTGCCTCGACATTGGCGTCTATTTCGACCTTGGTGCCTCGACATCAGCATTCATTTTGACAAGGGTGCCTCAATGTCGGCATCTATTTCGACGAGGGTGCCTCGACATCATCGTCTATTTCGATGAGGGTGCCTCGACATCGGTGTCTATTTCGACGAGGGTGCCTCGACATCGGCGTCCCTTTCGACACTTCTATTTGCCCCCTTGTATTCCACTCTCCTCGTTGCCCCCATTTTTTTCTTCTCTGTGCTCGCAGACGCTTAGAAAAAAAAAAAACACAAAAACAAAACAAAAGTAAAATATTAGAGGAGTGGAGCCGTGCAAAACAATAGAAGAATGGAAACCAAACCGGAATGGAGGGGCATCCACCACGTATGGCGGCATGACAACGTTCGGGGATAGAATTGCCCCCACTCACAGTACAGAACAGATTGCATAACCACCAGATACTACCAAGTATATGCAGAGGGGCTCGCCGTCGCAAGGTACAGAGAGAAACTGTCTGCCGGATAAGTATTTTTTTTAAATAGCCAACGCTTCAGACTCCTCTAGGCCCAAAAAATTGGCTTGCTTATTTTTTAATGAGCGAAAGAAGGGTTTACATCGGTCGGTTAGCCGAGAAATAAAGCGACTCAACGCGGCGATGCGACCTATTAACACCTGTATATCTTCTTTTATCTCTGGGTCGCGCATTTGGACGATGGCTTCTACCTTATCCGGATTTGGCTCGATCCCTCTTTTACTCACAAGATGTCCCAAAAACTATCTAGATGATACCCCAAATGCGCACTTGGTCGGATTGAGCCTCATGCCATGGTTCGGAACCTTCAAAGGTGGTCAACAAGGCTCTACTGGGATGGATAAGTGTCTTGTCTAATCCGAGCTGCTCAAATGCTTCCCAAAATATGACGTCGGCGCTGCTTCTGGAGTCAACCATTATCCGCCGCATGAGGGCGTTTGCGATTTGGGTAGTTACGACCAAGGCATCCTGGTGGGGAAACTGGATGACAATGGTATCTGCCATGGAGAAACTAATTACTGGTGTGGGGTGATAGATTCATAATTTCATATATTTTTATACCCTTAAATGTAGGATTCTAGGCTTAGTTCTTGTCATTTTTGAGTCATTTACTTTGTGTTTGTGTTTTGTAGGTTAAATTGGAGAAAAGAAAGATTTGGAGCTTAAAATCAAAGGGTGCTTGCTATCCTGAGCGTCCAGAATTGTCTTTGCTTTGCGTCAACTTCACAGATTAAACTGTACATTCTCAGAAGGAATTAGCAGGCAAGTCTTATAACATTGGAAACATACGGATGTTAGCTTTCTAAGGAATTTTACGGAAGTGGATTCGCATTTTTCTGGAGGAAGTTATGATGATTTAAGTGAACCTAGTTCGGGAAGGCAGATTCTGACGGATTTTGCATATCTTTTGGGAATCTGACTTGTGAGGCCCAAATCCGTTGTTCTTAGCACTTGAATGGAACAAGGTTGAACGTGATTGACATATTTGGAGTAATTTCTTGCATTGACTTTAATAACCCTGCGTTCCTTTGGAGAGAAGAAAGCTATTCCAAGTTGGACTAGAAGACCGAAGAAGCCCAAGTCAAGTAGGATTGGAAAAAGACATACAGGGCAGAAAACCTAGGACCTTTGGAGACACAAGACACAGCATATTCGACAGAGAACAAGGAGAAGAGAAGCTCTCACCATCGCTGGACCCGAGTTCCTCAATTCTTCCATTGTTTGTTTCATGTTTTCTTTGATTCTAGTCATGTTTTTCATGGTTATGGATTGCTAAACTTCTAGGCTAGGGCTGAGATGAAGCCCTTAGTATGACTATTCTATTTGTTTAGTTGATTTGTGATTGAATTTCTGGATTTCTATGTTAAACTCTTAATCACCGTTTCAATAGAATTTTTATTCAAAATCTTTGCTCGGGATCAATAAGACCTAGGTTTTGTTTATGAGTTATTTGGTTCGAAAATATGATGCTTGATCAATGAGTAGATGTTTTCTAGGGTGCCAAAAGATAATTTAATCTTGTGATTTAAGAGTTGTGAATTAAGAATACAAGTGCTTGATCATAGTCGATATTCTTGTTTGCATGATTTTCTAGTTCTTTTGTGCTTAATGGAGTTGAATATGTTTCCTTGAACCTGATCATTAAGTGGAGTAAATTATAGTTTGGCTACTTGAGTTCTATACATGATCAATAAGTTGGAATTCATAGGTTAGAAGAACTTTGGCATATGTCTGGGATCAATAAAGCTTATGTACGGAAATCTTAGCATGATATCTAGGGAATTTAATGGTTATCAACTAGAGAATCGGATAGAAGTATTAGGTGGTGGATTCAATGCTTTAGCATCTTCATAATCTGCTTTCTTTAGAGTTTAAATCTCATTGCTCATTCTTGTTTTTAATTTCAGTTTTCCTTTCTTTAATTAAACCTCAATCACATCATAAAAATTAGTTTGTTTCACTTAAGTATAGCACATTTGTCATAGCAAAATTGTTTCAATCAGTCCTTGAGGGAATGACCTCGTGCTTGCACATCTATCCTATAATTGAATCGTGCATTTGCGAGTAGTAAATTAAAATTGACAACATGGGGGATGAGCTCTGCCCCGCCGAGGGGCTACTCGCGATCTGGTATACTTTACGAATCTTCTCTGCTTAGAGGGTTTCCGACCTCACACTACTACAAAAAGTGCATCACACAACAGCCATCACACAACAGAACAAAAATCTGCTGTTGTGTGTTAACACAAACTCTATCATACAACGGTACAAATATGTTTCTGTTGTGTGAATGTAAGCAAATTGAAAACTTTTTTTTTTGGAAGATATTGCACAACAGATTTAAGAATTTTCTGTTGTGTAAATGTGAGGTCTAGAATGGAGGGAAATGAGCACATAATTCCCTCTCAGAACGAGCTCATCAAAATGGAATTTGAACTATACACACAACAGTTTTTCGTTTTCTGTTGTATAACGAAATGTTGTATGAAGTTTGAGAAATCGTACTAGGTACACCTAGTGTAAGATGCAAAAATTTGTACAACAGATAGTCACAATTCTGTTGTCTGAGTATGGAAGCAAGGTGCACCGTGCGACAAAAATTTCAATTTGATGAAATCTATATAGGCACAGGCAATACAGCGCGCGCGGACAAATTTTAATTTGATGAAATCTATACACAGGCAACAAATTTTCCCTCCCAACCGCCTTTGTCATCATATACTCACACAACAGTCCTTTATTTACCTGTTGTTGGAGAAACTTGAAACAAATCGAAGTCTCCCACTAAACAACTTAATTGGAACCAATAGTCTCATTTACTTCGTCAGTTCCTTCTGTCAATACACGTATTGCCTCTCTCTCTCTTCTCACAGAATGCGAAACCCTGTCTTCTGTGTCACTGGTTTACTCTCTCCTCCATCCTCCGTCCTAGTCTTCTGGCAAACTCCTCTGCGAAATTGAAATGGGTTTGTTAGTAATTGCGAGTTTCTCTTAGATTTAGGGTTCTTAGGGTTCCATTCTCTTAGATTGTTCATCTTCCTCTTCAGCGACAGGGGAGATAGAGTGCCCCATATCCACTTTCTCTCTCCTCCTCGCCTTCAAACTAGGGTCAATTGAAGAGATACTGAAGACGACGGTGTCCAAGATGGCGGAGGTGAACGTGCTGTGCTACGCCGACGAGGCGGCGCTATGCTGGGTTAATTTGTACATGTATAAATATTAGCAGATTGAGGTCTAAGATACGGCACCACTGTGTGTAGAATCGATAAGAGCAGCAGAGAAAGAATGACACCCTTATCGACTCTATTGACAGTGCCCTTATTCTTCAATTTGTTTGACGGAGGAGGACTTGTCACGGTGGCCATGAAGGTGTGCTCAAGCGATTGGCTAATATTATTCTCGGCAGAGGAGGCAGGCACGAAAGCCCTATACGCTCGCACAGTCACCCAACACAACTGTCAAATTCATGGCCTCACTCTTAAGCTCAACCCAACCACTTCCACCGGCGTTTAACCGAGGACCGTCTCCGGCCACCAAACCATCAACTCTTCGGGCACAGACGAAGCCCCATGCTCAACCCACTAGTAATACCAGTGCAGATAACAACGCTAGACTGGCAGTAACACAGAGAAAAGCAGTAGAGCTTCAGAGGCTGAAAGATAAGGAGGCCAAGGACAGAAAGGAGGAGACCTACAAGAAGATAGCTTATCGGAAAGCAATTTCGGTCTTTTTGCGGAGAGAAGCTACCGAATCCCACATCAAGAAGAAGAAAGGCTCCAGGAGGCTGCTTCCGAGGATTGTGCTCGAAGCCCTCCATGAGAGAATCACTGCTCTGCGGTGGGAGTCTGCTCTCAAGGTCACTCCTTTTTACCTTGGTTTTATTCTGACTTGGTTTTCGAGAATTGGGTGTTTGAAATTTCTATCTGGGTTGTGCTTGTTAAGTTGTTCTGCATTTGGTTGAAGGATTTACTATGCTAGGATTTAAGCAATCTATGTGCTTGGTTAGCTTGAGGTTTTTCCATTTGATCGATTTTCGCGTAGTTAATGAGTTGATGTAGGAATGTATATAATGGTGTTAATCCTGGTGTTTACAATAAGCTAATAGTCATGCTAGGAAAATGTAAACAACCAGAAAATGCTGAGGAGCTTTTTCAAACTATGATTGACGAAGGCTGTGGTGTCAGCCATGAACCTTATACTGCTCTTATATCTGCCTATGGTAGGAGCAGTCTCTTTGACAAAGCATTTTCCCTCCTTGAGCAGATGGAGAATACTCCTGATTGCCAGGTTGACGTCCATACCTATTCTATCCTCATAAAATCTTGCCTGCAGGTTTTTGCATATGACAAAGTACAGGCTCTGCTTTCAGATATTGAAATTCAGCACATTAGACCCAACACCATCACATACAATACCCTGATAGATGCTTACGGAAATCTAAAAAGTATTGCCCACTTATCCTTCCTATCCAAAATTTTGAATGCTATTTTAGTTGCTGTGAATAATCTACTGTAAGGTTTTATATCTGTGCTCAAACATTTCTTTTTCTATTCATAAACTATATAGTTGTGCGTTGTCATTGCGAGTACCAAAACAGGTTTGGATAGAATTTTGGACATAAGTTTTAGGAGATCTTATGCCTAGTTTAATATTGATAAACACATGGGAGACAGACACTCAACAATTTCCATTGGTTTCCAGCTTTTTATGCTCCTACATAGATGTCTTCCACCCTTATCATAATCATTTCTTTTCCGGTCAATGACATAACATAATAGATTTTCAGTTCTTTTCCTTATAATTTTAAGTTCTACATTTTTTCTGTAGAGACTATGTTTCAGCCGTCTTATTGAGCTAACAGAGATTGAAGGTTTACAGCTGGCTATATGTTATGTTCTAGATGTTCTTTTCATCATGCTCTCCAAATTTTCTAAGGTAAATTTGGAAGTAAGATAGTAGTGATTTGAAAGAGTTTTAATGTTATATTTGTGATTTTCTTTGTTTCTTTGTTTAATGATGACAAATTGACAACCAAACAAACACTAAAGTGTATAACAAAATCTTAGGTCTTCTTTTTTTCTGGGTTCGTTATAATGTTATTTAACAAGAAATATCGTTAAATTAGTTTTTATGCATTATAAAGAAATTTTTTCTGCAGAGTCTATGGGTTTTACAGTTTGAGATCTGGGTAACTCACTGCAAGAGCTTCAAGGTATGGTTTTTATCTTTCATAATTCACTATTTATGTTCCATGAATGAGATGCATTGTTACATACTGTGATCTTTTGCTTTCTGTCATTACAAATCTGTATTCTGAGCTCACTCTCTTCTGTCAGCTTCTTTAAAACTCTCTACCATTTTTCCCAGGTCTTCATCTGCTACTTCTTAACTAGAAAAGAGATAGAAACCCTATGATAAAAAACCTCATCTGAAGAACCTTTTCACTTTATCACTGTTATAAACTTTACGGTTTGTAGATAATTCATCAATTTAATTAATCAACTACTTCAGTTTCATATGCATCTTATTATAGGTTTTAAGTTTAAATTAGATTCTTTTCTACTTCAATTATGTGCATTTTTATTTACTAATAATGAATAGAAGCATGAGTTTCATAAATTACAGTGGTAACTGCTACTAAGATGATTGTTGTTTTCATATTGGGGTTTTTGTATGGTACTTTTGTTTGTTTTGTGGATTCATTAGGTGAGAAAAAGTTTTGGCCAAGGAAAGGAATTTGAGCCATTTTCAAATTTTCTGGAATTTTGACCCAGCCACTTACTTTTGCAAAACTGTACTGTGATCTGCTCGGAATCTTTCTTAATTTCAGATCTTAATTACTTTTCTGCTGATATTGATGTGCGTTACGGAGTCATAGCTATGGTAATTGAGTTAAATGCTTCAAATTGATGAAGCCTGAAAAAAAAAAAAAAAAAAAAAAAAAAAAAGGGGGGGGGGGGGGGGGGTTGGAAAGTTGCGATGTTGAATCATAATTCATGAATATGATCATTCATTCGAATAGTCTGTTAATTTGAAATTGCTTTGGAATTTAATTCAGCTGCATTTCAAATAAGATATGGAACTGATTACTATGTATGATTAATTATAGTGATATTCAGTTCGTATTGCTATTGCATTAGTTTTGAGTGGATTTGAATTTGGCATATGTTAGTTTCCAGTACACTTGGATTATTATTAATTATGGTCCTGAATACAAATCATAAGTATATGTGTCTATTTATTCTATAAATAAGTATTTGTATAAATCTGATTCAGTATAAGACTTTTGTGCCGTAGTATAGAAACACCAAACTTCAATACCACTTTATATATACAAGTATAACATAATCTTTGAACTACATCCCTGGATAATGAGTGAAGAGAAAGAGGGGTTAATATAGCAACACCAACTTGGGTTATCTCTCAGCTTTGTGACTTGATGTGTTTTCGATGCATTTGTAGGAAGGAAGATGTAAGGATCGCTCTTTAGGAAGACGCTGCACGCATCTTTGAAGCCCAACACATTAGCCATCTGCCACCTCCCTTTTGAGTTGTATTCACAAGTTTAACAGTCAAAGAATTCCAACGTAAACTATATCTTCCATCTAAATACCTCTATATGTCCACTACCCTTGCAGTTCAAATCTAATCTCTTCACTCATTTTTTGAACAGGCAAACCAGTCTTAAATAGAACCATGAGTACATACATCTTCATCAATCCAAACATTCTCGACAGAGCGGAGTACAAACAAAGGCACACAGTCTCAACTTAATCTTACAATACTTCATGCCTGTTTTATATCATTGCAGTTTTTCTGAACTATTTCTTGCTCCAACAAAACAAATAATAGGAGCTGATGGACTGAAGGCTGTAGAAAAAAACACAGTCAAAGAACTCAACCTACCAGATCCAGAAACAGACAAGGTAATGTATCAATCAGCAAACTGATTGGGTAGATTTCTGCAAATCAAAGTGCACTGTGTGGTTTGTTTTTCCAATTGGTCTCAATTTCTGAACAATTTGAACTAATTCCTCACCCATTTTAGCTTGGTCTTTCCCTTCCTATGTCATTGTTTGGTTTAGTTGTGCAATTGATTTGATATGTATATTGGGAGAAAATGATGAATTAATTTCATTATTTTCATTGTTTACATTTGTAGGAATCCATTCACGTGCAATTGTCATGACTGAAACAGAAAGAAGAAGACTTTAAGCAATTCAAAAATGAGGCGTACCTATGCATATTGTATAGATACTTTCTTCCTTTTTTGTTTCATTGTATAGATACTTGAATGTATGGATGATTGACAAATTCTAACTCTTTTGGTACATTAGATGCTTGAATTAGAGAACTTCATTACATAATATATTTTGAGTATTATATTTGTGCAAATATTTCAGGTAAAAAATCGATAATAAACAAACAATAGTGAATTACATTACGTTAATCACACAACGGTACCTATAAAATTTTGTTGTCTCATTAGTACTCACACAACAGAATAAATATATATCTGTTGTCTAATATTAAATCACATAACGGTATAAAAACAATATGTTGTATGACTTGTGAAGAATTTAACACTGAGCCTCACACATACAACAATTACTCTAGATATCTGTTGTGTGAAGGAACAACCAACAACAGTTGTCATATTTTTCTGTTGTATGATAAGCTAACCAACAACAGTGTGGTATTACTCTCATTGTCTGAGTGTCATTTTTCTGTTGTGTGAGAAGTTAACCAACAACGGTCCCTACTTACTTCTGTTGTCTGACCACATCGACACAACAATTGAATGCGCCGCATCCAATTTCTGGCATTGACATGAGCAAAATTGGTGCAACGGTTTTAAGCAGTGCGTTGTGTCTATGATATTCACACAACGGTGTTTCACCGTTGTGTGAGTGTGCTCATCACACAACATCGAGATAGACGACAGACATGGTCCACATCATACAACAGATTTCCACCGTTGTGTGATGCAGTTTTTGTAGTAGTGATCAAGCGCACTTCTTCCTCCACAGCAATATAAGGGGCTCCATGTATGGCCAATATTTCTCTAATGATTGGTTTCGTGCCTTTTGCCGAGATTCTTCTTTCAACCTTGTCTACTGCCCTACCTCCATCGGCCTGGCCGTCGAGTTGGTATTGACGTAACGTCCCTGCCATCATCAACTCCGAGATGGCTGGAAGCAATGCTTCGCATTGGATAACTCGTGCCAGAACGCCTCGTGGAGAGGGCAATATTTAGTCCGTTAGAATGCGTCTCTTAACTCTGGTTGAGGTGGGGGTTTCGTGAAGAACCCTTGATGTTGGTGTTTTCTGAATATGGCTGTAGGACTTAAGGTGAACCATTCCTTAGGTACGCAAGTTTGAGGCTTTGCCCCATTCCTTAGGTAGGAGACTTCGAGGCTTTGCCTCGTAGTGATGTCGGTTGTCCGGCCTTACGCCTGGATTTGCCAAGATTTTGCCTTTTTTTCCTCACCGGAGGCAACGACACTGGTGTATCTGGCCTCATGTGCTTCTTTGGCTCTTTTAATTCTGATCTCTCCCTCTAACCTTGTGATGATGTTGTCCATGTCCTTTGGTGGATCCCGCAATAAACTTTCGTATAATAGCGTCCCCAAAAGCAGCCCCTCTTGGAAGGTGATCGCGGCAAATTAGGGATCACAATGAACATGGCGCATTTTAGCTTTAAACCTTTTTAAAAATTTTCCTACCTTTTCTCCCAGCTTCTGCTTTGTACTAAACAGAGTCGCCATATCCTTCTTTTGCTTGCGATTGCAGAAGTATTGTGAAATGAAAGCGCGGCTCAATGTGTCGAAATCTGGTATGGAATGCGGCTTGAGATCTTGGAACCATGTCGACGCCGGCCCCGTGAGACTGGAAGGGAAGATCTTGCACATTAATTTCTTGTCGGTTGTCTTGATGGACATCTATTGTTTGTATCCCTTGATATGGTCCAACGGATCAGTCGTTCCATTGTATTTGGGGAATACTAGCGGGGTTTTGCCTCATTCAAGATGTCATCGATAAATGGAAACTTACCAAAGTCTCTGGCGATTTCCACTGCCAGTTCTCATAGGCCGGCACGCTTGCATGCGTCAATCATTTTTTCCATCTTTTCACTCTATGATTCGTTGCGTGCCCTCTTGGACTGGCCTAATCCGGCTCTACCATTTTGCCCTCCATTAGACGTGCCTCCCATCCCCTCGACGAGGGGTCCACTAGAGATTCCCCCAATAACGTCGCTGGTGCATGCGTTGGCTACCGCGTTGTTAGTTTGGTGGAGATCGCCTATGGCGTTGTCGTCTGACAAATCACTGTCAAGTTATAGGAACCTTTCAAGTTTTTGTTGACGACGAGCCACGCGGTCCCCTTTTTCCTTCCAAAATTGCATGAGTTCCTACCTTAGCATCTGCGTCTCTTCAGCTGGAGGCAAGTTCAGGTCACCGATGGGGCTCGGGATGGACCTGTTTGGTGGCTGGTGAGGAGGAAGTTCGTCACTACCAATCCTCAATGACAGAAATGGAATCCCGTCAGGGGCATCTCCCGCCATCACTTTTTAGGGATAAGTGTTTCCCATAGACGGCGCCACTTGTTGGAGGTGAAAAATTCCGTAGAGGAGTTTGACCCAACAATTAATGAGGACTGGAGCTGGAGCTGACCTGGGAACTATCGAGAAGCTTCCCTCGAGCGTTGACCTGGAGTTTGACCGTCTACTCGAGGAGAAGAGGGGTACCTGCAGAAAACCCTCTGATGCCTAAGTCAGTATATTTCTTAGTAGTGGAGTCCAACAAGTTGGAATTCGATGATTTACCTAGATGTCGAGTCGCCTATTTACAGATGCATTTCGGTGTGGGCTGCAAGTAAACTTGCATAGCAAGTCGCAGTGACTTGGGCGGCACACCACCATTAAGACCATATTCACTCCTGCAATAACCGTCACTTATTGGCGGCCATGATTACCATATTGAATGTCGCATTTATCGTTGCATTTATAGCTATATTAATTGTTGCATTTATTGTCGCCATTACTTCTCTTTAATTATCTTGATTGTAGGGTCAAATTTGTTGACCCCCCACAGAGGGGGAGAGAGTGAGAGAAGGGAGAGATGGAGAGTGTCAGTCTTTCTCTATGGCTGCGACAGCTGGAGTTGTCGGATGACAAGAGAAGGAATTGTGCAACAAGCTCGATTTGTTGTTTATAGAGGTTTTGTTTAGCATGACCAATCGGGTAGTTCTAATTTCATAAGAGAAGGGTTTTTTTTTTTTTTTTCTCAGAAGAGAAGAGTTTCTTTTCAAGTTGCTTAGCATCTTTGGTTGTCTTACTGTGTCACTTATTTAGATTTCTATTCAAGAGATTGTGAAGCGAGTATTGAAGAGTACAATTTTGAATTTTATTTTTCAATGTATGTTGTTTAAGAAAAGGTTGTAAGCACTATAGTACTTTACATGATTTAGTTGGTATTCTTGTTATCTTTTTATTTTTGTAGATTTCTCACTTGTGCTATTTGAAATCTAATTCAGCCAGTGATAATGCTTTGGTCAAATTTTGGGACCGGGGCATTTCTGAATTAGCCATGATCTTAGATTCTTAGGGCTCTACGGCTCTACACTAAGAAGATTAATTACTGAAAGTAAAAGAAGTCGGCAGCGCCGTTAAGCATCTAAATATTGTAGTGGAGATATGGAGTAAAAACCCTACCCGCTGCAAAGTGCATGCCACGTAAGGGAATATAGTTATTTACAGTGGCATTCATTCATGGGGTAAAGTTTAATACCTATATCGTACATGACGGACAGAGAAGACGAGTTGAAATGGAAAATGGCAAAAATGAAGAAGTCTGTAGAGAAATCAGCCACATGATCGGTGATCGTGCAATAATGCAAGTCCTCTCATGCTTTCACACAGTCATCACCGACTATATAAACATTCCGGTAACGGAATTTTGAGTAACCCAGATATATGCTCGTCCATTATAAGTTCTAAGACGCTTGATTTAGCTGCTATAGGACACGTACTGCAGGTGAATTTCCTATTGCTCCGATTTCTATTACACTCTAGAACATTGTTTGAGCTGAATTTCGAGAATCGAGAGACAATATTCTTTATAATGTTCATCTTATGGATATGGATATAGTACAAACCCCATAATCGATTTAGTAAACAACTTTCTTAATGTTCCTTTTTACGCTTACTTTAGCAGTGAAACACAAGTCATCAGCCCAAGTGGGAAAAGGAGAAGCACCGTTGTGGGCTACCCACGGCATTATTGCAAATGATATCATCGTTCATGCATCTTTCCACCCAACACACTATTAGGTACTAGAATCAAGCTAATACTATGGACTAATGGACATATAAAATCTATCTATATGCGAGAATGAATGGCAGATTTACTTACTTGGAATGGAAGGAAATATTTATAGGGTAAAAATATTTCTGAGTTTACCAATATATAAAGGAATCGGAATGATTCCGAGTAAAAGTATTTATGCGTTTACTAATACATAATGGAATTGGAATGAGTGTACGTCCCACCTCTTTATCAGGAATCTGATTACGAAAGGGGGAGATGAGTTTAGAAATCAAATCCTCCGGAATCAATACTGATTCATTTTTTCTCCCATTCCAGTTGTCTCTAATTCATGATTATTTTCCATTCCAAGTAACTAAATGTGTTATAAATGTAGATAATGAATTTAAGTTCAAATTGCTTTTGCAAATAGTTAAAGGGTGAGACTATTTCTAACCTACTCACTATTTTGTTCACCTTACAAGTTTCTGCTTTATTAAAAGATTAAAATATTCTAATATAAAATTACAATTAAGGACAATATCCTAGTAAAAAAATTTCTTATTATTACACTATATATAACACACTTAAATTTCATTCTTAATCTCTTCACTCATCGTTAAACCTTAACGCTTTTATTTTTAGAAATCATCATCTTCAATCATTCTCATGTTGTGTTAACGACTTTTATGCCTAAAAAATATATCATATTAAAGCTAATGGAGCCTGAAAACGCCTATTTGGAGCTTGAACATGAAGTAATCGCTTTTTTGTTTTCATGTTTCTTCATACATGATCGCATAACTAAAAGTTACAAGTTTTTGATTCATTGGAATTGAGAGAGACAAGAAAAAAAAAAGACAAATAGAAAATGAATTAGAGTAAAATCCTATATTGAAAAAAAAAAAGGTATTTTGGATATTGCAAATGGGTGAACAAAGTAATCTTGAAATTAAAAAAACATATGTAGGATGAGAAGAGAATGTAGGGTGAACAAAATAGTTAGTAGAGTGACAGTAGCCACACCCATAGTTAAATTGTTTCCTATGATTTCTCCGGCCACAAGAGCGGTTACATATAATCAGTGAGTATCCCAGGTTACTAGCAGTGTACATGTAGCTGGATATGAACAATTCAGTTGTCAACCTTTTCAACTCGATTGATCATTTGTAAATTGCTAAACACAAAAAATAAATTAAAGAATATGAAATAGCGCCGAAGCACTTGATTGTACAAAATCTCCAAATGCGCAATGACAAGTCGCATGACGCCAATGTTTCCCCATGAATCACTATAAAGAGCCACTCGCTACTACTAGTTTAACCATCCCAAAACATAAAGAGCTCAAACATGTCTTCCAATTACTTGCTTGTATTTCTTATTGGAGTGGTGGCTTTCACTACCGCTTCCACTCTTGCTGATCACCATGATCATCACAAACCACCCGTTCACAAGCCTCCCGTTGTAGAAATCTCTCACCTCGAAAAGCCACCAACCTCACATGATCAACTCCCTAAGGGTAAGGAGGAGAAGCCACCACCCGAGAAAAAGCCACCCCATGAACACCGTTTGTTGGAGTCAGATGGAAGAACTTTTAAGGGAGAGAAACCACCACAAGAGCATAACGAGCCTCATAAGGGAGAGAAGCCACCACCAGAGAACAAACCACCTCATGAACATCGCTTGTTAGAGACTGATGACAAACCTTGCAAAGGAGAGAAGCTAACAAAGGATTGTGATTGTGATGAGCCATGTAAAAGAGGGAAGCCACCACCTAAGCACAAACCACCTCATGAACACCGCTTGTTAGAGAGTGATGGCAAACCTACCAAGGGAGAGAATCCACCGAGAGAGCACAATGAGCCTCGTAAGGGAGAAAAGCCACCACCAGAGCACAAACCACCTCATGAACACCGCTTGTTAGAGAGTGATGGCAAACCTACCAAGGGAGAGGACCCACCAAGAGAGCACAATGAACCTCGTAAGGGAGAAAAGCCACCACCAGAGCATAAACCGGAAAATCCAGGGGATCAACCTCACAAGGGTCATGAGAAGCCACCACCAGAGCACAAGCCTCCCCATGAACAAAACGTAGGACGTCGTTTGTTGGAGTCTGCTTCCTTGGAGTTGGCTGGTAAACCTCCCAAAGGAAAGAAGCCGCCCCCAAAGCACAAGCCACCAACCACACTTGATAATAAAGATGTCGATCATAAGCAATTCCCAGACAAGCCACCAAAGGGTAAAGGAGAGAAGCCACCTCAGCATGATCGTCACCTTGGAGAAAATGTGGAAGAGGATGCAAAAAGCCCACCGCAGACGTCACATCGGAAATTAAAACAGCATCCAAGTACTCTTGCAAAGAAGCCTCCAACTTCCCCTCACAAGCCACCTCATAAACCTCCATCTTCTGACTAATCGATCAGTGCGCCACGCCCTAGCTAGCTTGCTATGGTTACCATATATCTGTAGAAATAAGAGTTGATATCCTTACCTTCTCGATCATGTCGCTGTTGTACGCTTCAGTTAAAAGCATTAGCTCGTACTACGCTCTTCTGCTTGATTTCTTGTTGTGTTTGGAATATATAGTGCTTGTGTACGTACCACGTAGTAGTTCATTAGAATGTAAGAGATAGAGTATTATGCTCTATTGCTCTTCTCATATACCTCATCCACTGTACGTACTAATCATGTTTGCTATAGTTTATCATGAATGGGTTTTCTAGCTAATTGAGATCGATTGTTGCTGTTAAAACTAAATACTCATGGGCTGCATGCCTGCATGGGATGTGAGTGACAAGGTTGGCAGGAGGTAAGAGATATATAAATTGAAATGTATATTGCATATATCACTTGAGTTCAAGTTTTACTTTTATTATTGTAATGAATATTACTACATGTAGTCTAAGAGCTAAACACAACTTAAAAATTACAGGTTTAAATCTCACTCAGATCATAGAATAGATATAATGGATCAGAATGGAGATGAAACTAAAAAACTATTAGATAAATAGAAAAAGTGAAGTCAGTTAGAATAATCCCAGGTCGCGATGCAGCAAGGCAGTTATGTGGGGAAATGGACTTCATTTTCGAATTTGGACCAACAGTGCAAGCTTTGTTCTCCAAGCACCCATATATGCTCACATAGTCACATTTACATTTTTAGTTTTAGTCACTGTTAATCAAAGAATTGGCGGGACTTGACCTTTATTTAGTACCAAGACTTCAGTTATGGGTTCACATTTTTGGTTACCTATTCAACACTAATAGTTTTAGTCAAGTCTTTTTTTTTCTTTTTCTTCTTTTTATAGGAGGCATGTCTGCATTGATCGTCACACCTTTTATATATGGTCGTACGAAAAACAAAATGGTGTTTAGCTTCCATTTCTTCTCTGCTTACCAGCATAATTCTATTAAGTTATTGTTATATATGGTCGTACGAAAAACAAAATGGTCTTGTTTTATTTTATTTTTTTTTTGGATCTTTTAGTTACACCACCCGTTAAAAAAAATTTATAGAGGCTTATAATGCCATTTTTTTTTTATATTATCAACAAAAAAAGAAAAAAAAAAGTTCATATCATCATGTGAGGCCATATTTTATTTTTTCACCTCAGACCTAAAAAATCTCAGGAGCAGACTTGAATTATTTGGTTTAGTGCCATCATTCTCTTTTATATTAGAGAAAGTTCTTAGTTTAACTCTCAAATGCTACAACTAGTCTATTATGAGTCAAACTCACAATTTTTCACTTACAAATAAAAAACTATGTTACTAGACCAAATGATACTAGGCATCTATTAATAATAAATTGACAATAAAGTAGAATGAAAAAAAGAAAAAAACCAAAATTTTAGTGATCCGAAGTTGTTGTATGAATCATATACATGCTTTCACGCACACTGATCTCTCACCATAAGTACCGACGTACGCGTGTGTTTTTTGGCTAAACCTTGATACTATACAATGAAATCTCTCTTCCTGAAATTCCTCTTAGGTATTTTACTTGAACACCATCATTCATTCTAGACATCCACTGATCCACATGCATGATCGACTTAATTAATAAACCACTTTCATTTACGTACGTCTTCAACTTAATTAATCAGTTTTATAAATGTTTTTGGTCCCTCTAGTGGGAAAATTAATAAAAGCTAAGCGACTCAGTGTCAATTAATAAGAAGAAAAAAGAGAGTGCTTCTATTATAGATTGGAATATGAGTCTTCTTTAGAGAGTGTTTATATGCCACTGATTATGCATGTGAGTTGTGAACGCTCCCTACGTTGTATGAACACCGGAATTGTCAAACTTTTCAACGCGACATGAGGACCCATTGCCATTTGCAAATTGTAACGGTATTACACAATGACATCACTCGTGACGCCACTTGTGAGGGTTACCTCTTCACTATAAAAAGCCACTCACTCCTAGTTTTCCAAACCATCCCAAAACATACACAATATGCCTGCTTCCAAATATTTGCTTCTGTTTCTTCTTGGAGTGTTGGTTTTCACTACCACTCCCTCTCTTGCTGATCACCGCGATGATCACCACAAACCACCCTTTCATAAGCCTCCTACTCATCCATCTGACCACCACAAACCACTCATCCACAAGCCTCCCATGGTGGAAGTCTCTCGCCTTCAGAAGTCACCACAACAAACCACACACATGCCTCCAACCACATTAAGTAAGCAAGAGCCACTCCCCGAGCACAAGCCATCAACCCCACGTGATCAACCTCCAAAGGGTAAGGGAGAAAAGCCACCACCGGAGCACAAGCCACCTCATGAGCACCGCTTGTTGGAGATCGATGGAAAACCTTCCAAGGGAGAGAAATCGCCACGAGAGCACAATGAGCCTCATAAGGGAGAAAAGCCACCACCGGAGCACAAAGGAAAGCCAGCCGAGCAACCTCACAAGCATCATGAGCACAAACCTCCCCATGAACAGAACGTTGGACGTCGTTTGTTAGAGTCATCCTCCTCAGAGTTGGATGGTAAGCCACCAAAGGGTAAAAATTCCCCACCGAAACGCAAGCCACCTCACGAACACCAGTTGTTAGAGTTGGATGGAAAACCTTCCAACGGAGAGAAGCCACCCCGAGAGCATGACGGACCTCACAAGGGAGAGAAGCCACCACAAAAGCACAATGGACCTCACAAGGGAGAGAAGCCACCACCAAAGCATAAGCCACCACATGAACACCAGTTGTTGGAGTTGGATGGAAAACCTTCCAAGGGAGAGAAGCCACCGCAAGACCACAATGAGGCTCATAAGGGAGAGAAACCACCACCAAAGCACAAGCCACCACATGAACACCAATTGTTTGAGTTGGATGGCAAACCTTCCAAGGGAGAGAAGCCACCACAAGAGCACAATGAACATAAGGGAGCGAAGCCACCACAAAAGCACAAGCCACCTCATGAACACCGCTTGTTAGAGACCGGTGGAAAACCTTCCAAGGGAGAAAAGCCTCCACAACATCACAATGAGCCTCATAAGGGAGAGAAGCCACCACCAGAGCACAAACCAGGACATCCAGGTAATGAACCTCACAAGGGTGAGAAGCCACCACCAAAGCACAAACCACCTCATGAACAAAACACCGGACGCCGTTTGCTAGAGTCTTCTACCACTGAGTTAGATGGTAAGTCTCCTAAAGGAAAGAAGCCACCCCCAAAACACAAGCCGCCAACCCCACTTGACAAAAATGATGATCACAAGCCATATCCGGAACACAAGCCACCAAAGGGCAAGGGAGAGAAGCCACCACATCACGACCGTCACCTTGGAGAGAATGCAGAGAAGGACGACGCCAGAGACCCACCACACAAGCCACCTCGGAAATTAAAGCCTCCAAGTACTGTTGCAGAGAAGCCTCCAACTTCCCCTCACAAGCCACCTCACAAACCACCATCTCCCTACTGATCATCAGTTCATCATTAGTTTTCTACTTTCATGAGATATATGTAAAATAAGAGCTGCTATATCCCTACTTTCTTGTTTCACTGTTCTACGGAGTCATAGCAGACTCTGCTTGATTCCATGTCGTACTAGCTTAGCCTACTCGAGAGATTGAGTACGTACTATGCTGTTCTTATGTAAAAAATCCAGTGTACTCACTTTAAATATCATGAATTAGCTTATATTTGCTTTTCCAATGTTAGATTAAGTTATTAAAAACAACAAAAAAAAAGAAGGTGAAAGCATGAACCGGCTTGTACATATACAGTCGGCTGCATGGGAGAGTAGTATGTGATTGGTGGTAGGATAATAACGAAATTAACATAAAAAAAAACCAATTAAATTGTATATGTTTTTAATTGGAATTCTTCGTGCAGTCGCTGGTAGGGCTGTTAATGGGTCGTGTCAGGTTGGGTTCGTTTCGGGTCAAGATATTTATTGTGTTGCAAGATGGCTCAAACCCAACCCATTTAATAATCGTGTCAAAAATTTAAACTCAAACCCAACCTATTTATTAAACGGGTTATCCATTTCCAACTCGTTTAACCCATTTAATAAATAGATCGTGTCTTGTTAGATAAAATAACTTATTTAAGCGCTAACAATAGGACCCATTTAACTAAAAAAATGCATAAATTGATTAAATTTACTAAAAACTCCACAAGACAAAAAAATATAAATAATTATATATAATTCATAAATAATTAAATCCAATAATTAAAACGCAAAATATTTCAAATTGTCTAATCCTATGATCAAATACTCTGAACGTCTAAAATTGCAAGAAGAAACATAGCACAATCAGGTTATACGGGTTCATTTCGTGTTGGCGGGTTGACTCGTGACCGACCCATTTATTAAATGGGTCATGGCGGGTAGACCCACCGCCGACCTACTTTTTAATTGTGTGAGTTCAACTCGCTTTATTCAGTACGGTTTCGAGTCGTGTTATCGGATCTTGTCAGAATTGACAGCCCTAGTCGCTGTATAGTGCAATTATAGAAAGCGAATATAAGATAAGCAAAAACTGCAAAAAATTCCCAAAATATTGGAGAGGATCGGAGCATATGCCTAATTGTAAGAGACAAAAAAATAAAAAAATAAAAAGGTAAAGTGTTGGCGCGTTTAAGTTGGACTTTGTTGAGGGGTGCAAGGTTGATTGTTAATCGATGGAGGAGATGTTTTCTGTTCCTAGGAACCTTTCAATTTCACAATGCACATTCAAAGTCATATGGACTTCAGATAAGTTTCCCTACTTAGTTGAATATGCCAACTAAGGTCGGTTATTCATTTACATTGCAAATAAGTCAATGGGAAATTATTACATGGTTCCAGACTATAGTACACGTGGTGGTCCGAGATGATATTATTGGTCTAAATAATTCGTAGTGATTTCTGATTGGTCTCTTAAATTCATTTTTCTTTTCTTTTTTCACCTCCTGCATGGTCCCCACCACATCCGAGTGATATTATTGGTTGAGACCACAATATGACAGTACCACATCCTACTCCGAGACTACCTAATAATTCCCCTAAGTCAATGTTGGCGTTTTCTTTTCCACATATATAGCTGTATAGGGTAAACGGGATGTCTTAATCTTGGCTCCAAATTAATCTGTTTTTGTCTCTTTCATTACCTTCTTAATTTCGTTCATTCTGTTGTAAGAATGCAATTTCACTCTTATCATAATTTCAATGACGGTAATGGATTTGCATATATTTTGACAAATCACAGCATAATTTCATTATGGTGAGACCTGCCACCAAATTTTTTTTATATTATTTTTTTGGGCTAATTACTGTTTAGTACCCTGTGGTTTTAGTTCAACATGAATTCAGTCCCTCGACTTTCAATTTCATCAAAAACACCCCTGCAATATCATTTTCTCGTCCAATAGGTCCCTCCGTCGGGATTCCGTCAATTTCAGCGTTTAATTGCTGACGTGGCAGTCCAACGCAGCAAAAGTGGGACCCACATAAAAGTCAAATATCGAAAATGACCCTGGCCAACCAGATATGGAAAAATCCAAAATAAACCCCAAATTTTGAGGTTTGGGATATTCAAACCCACACCACCATGCATGCATAGCAAAGCCCCAACCACCATACCAATTGCACAACATTGATATATGTCAAACAACATAATATATATATATATATATATCTGTATACCCAACAAAATCTGGAAAAATCTGAAATAAACCCCAAATTTTGGGGTTAGGAAGATTCGGACCCAGACTACTATGCATGCAAAGCAAAGCCCCAACCACCATGCCACTAGCACGACATTGATATATGTCGAACAACATATATATATATATATATATATGTATATGTCAACAAAATCAGGGATTTATTTTATATATTATGTCAATATATATACATATATATATTATATTATATATATAATATATATATATATTATATATATATATATTGACATAATATATATATATATATAATATAATATAGTATATTTATTATGTCAATATATATATAATATATTATATATATATATATGTTGACATAATATATAAAATAAATCTCAGATTTTGTTGACATATACATATATATATATATATATATATATATATTATGTTGTTTGATATATATCAATGTCGTACAAGTGGCATGGTGGTTGGGGTTTTGCTATGCATGCATGGTGGTGTGGGTTCGAATCTCCCAAACCTCAAAATTTGGGGTTTATTTTGGATTTTTCCATATCTTGTTGGCCAGGGTCATTTTCGGTATTTGACTTTTATGTGGGTCCCACTTTTTACTGAGCTGGACTGCCACTTCAGTAATTAATGGCTGAAATTGACGGAATCCCGACGGAGGGACCTATTGGACGAGAAAATGATGTTGCAGGGGTGTTTTTGATGACATTGAAAGTCGAGGGACTGAATTAATGTTGGACTAAAACCACAGGGTACTAAACAGTACTTAGCCCTATTTTTTAATTTTTTAATTTTTTAAGTATCGCTCATAGGATCCACTTCTTAATAAAATCCTATCAAATCGACCATTCTGATTTTTAAGTCTCCATGAATAAATCATGCTCATGGTGAAGATGTCATTACTAAACCAAATTAAGATCGACAGCCTTACTCCTCCATTGTAGCCATACCCCAGTCAGCCGCCTCAGAAAAGGTATCGTCACTATTGGATCCATGGCTTACCGCCACCACAATTTGGTCTCTGGCCACCTACCCCATGTCGGTTGCTAATCACCTGTTGCCTTCTGGTCCGCCGCTTGAGAAAAAAGAAAAGCCAAGCACTACCGCTTACACCCTCGAAATCTAATACATTTAGGTCTCCCAAAGGCCTTTTGGCAACACTTGCTAACAAGTTAGGCACGAAGCCCATTGTCGAGGAGGGGGCTCCGCGGAACAAGCCACACCGATGACGTCTCATTCTCCAATTCTAATCACTGTCTTATTATATTTAAATATATAAAAGATAATAAATTAAAGTGAAAAATGTCAATCCCCATTTTAGTGACCGCATAATTTTCAGAAAAGTACTGCTCTAACTGCAGTTATCAATCTATAATACATAATACCACATAGTAAGGCAGTCAGAATATTCCCGACATACATGGGGTTTACAACATCATCTTCGGGGAAGCACTATTAAGAAGATCCTACTATTCTTATGGCACGTTTACTTACTTGGAATGGAAAATAATCATGAATCGGAGACAAGTGGAATGAGAGAAGAAAGGAATCGGTATTGATTCTGGAGGAATGATTCCTAAACCCATCTCCTCCCTTCGTAATCGAATTCCTGAGTATTCAGGAATCGATTCTTGATAAATAGGTGGGACCTACACCAATTCCGATTCCTTCATGTGTTAGTAAACATAGGAATTCTTTTACCTGGAATCATTCCGATTCATTTATGTGTTAGTAAACACAGGGGTGTTTATACTCCGTAATCATTCCATTACATTCCAAGTAAGTATACGTGCCCTTAGTCTACATGCAATCAGCACGATAGTTATTTTGGGAAAATGTGAATGAAAAGGTTGCAAGAACGTACTTCATTTTGAAATTTGAACCTCCAACCAACTCAACTGAGAATATCAACAAAAGGCTCAAGTAGTTTAGTACAATGCTCAAATTCACATGTATTTTAGTTGTATAAAAAATAAATAAGGATATTAGGTTTAGCCGTAACAAACCCTCTTCTTCTTTTTGTGTGGATTGTGATTATATATATATATATATATATATATATATATACAGATTCTATCTAGAGCGGAGCTCTACGCCTCTTTGAAATTAACGTGTGAAGTTCGAGTTTTGAATCACTTTTCGGTCGCATATCCATATCTTGACTGTTCAATTTTTAGATACTAGTGTATAGATTATCTCTGCAAATTTTCAGCCAAAATGATGATTATTAAGGCATTGATAACTGCCTTAAAGCTAGTACGGTTCAGGTTGACAGATTTAGTCCGTCTATTGGTTTAAGCGAGTTAAATACCTTAACGATCATCAATTTAGCTGAAAATTTGCAGAGATGATCTATACACTAGTACCTAAAAACTGAACGATCGAGATGTGGATATGCGACCGAAAAGTGACCCAAAACTCGAACTTCACACGTTAATTTCAAAGCGGAACTCATCTCTGGATAGGATCTGTGAATATATATATATATATATATATATTAATTAGGGCTGAATACTAGTTAGTACCCTGTGGTTTAGGTCGAAAATTAATTCAGTCCCTGGACTTCTAATTTCATCAAAAACACCCATGCACTATCAATTTTGATCTAATAGTTCCAATTCGTTAATATTCTGTTATGGGTTCAAGTTATAGTTGGATTATTTGTTGAAAAACTATTTATTTTTAATAGTAGGACTCACTCCTAAATTGACTATGCAGACCACCTCGACACCACATCATAAAACATAGGCCATATATGAGCCACATTAACAAGTTAAATAACTCAATTGTCGGAAAACTAACAAATTGGACCTATTAGATCAAAATTGAAAGTGCAGGGGTGTTTTTGATGAAATTAGAAGTTCAGGGACTGAATTGATTTTGGACCTAAACCACAAGGTACTAACTAGTATTTAGCCCTATTAATTATATTAATAAGTAAGAAATTATGCGATATTAGCTCCTCAGATGTGGACAATGTAAGAATCAAGTCTCACCCTCAAATGCGAAGGTGAAGGACCGCCATATTTTAGAAGCCCACTACTCTTCCCTCTATTTAATTTATTAATTGACAAATAAAAATACAAAATCCGACAAGAAGGGAAAAAGAAAAGAGAATAGGAGAACCAACAAAATATCTTCCATTTCTTGTCCAAATCCAAATTGAAAATTAAATAAAAGTAATAAAAGAGTAACTCTTTATAGCCAAACAGGTAGACCAATTAGGAGTAGTAATTATGTCGTTGTAAAAGCACTTGATGGAGAACAAGTAGAACCAAACCCAACTCTAACAGCAAATTGGTCTTCCCAACTCTGCATAGATCCAATTTGGCATATCTTTTAAAGTGCAAAAACCTGCTTAACTAATAAGTTAAGTAGCAAAAGGTACTTAATGAAATTTAATAAAGTTGCTTATTTCAAAAGTTACACATTTAAGTTGCTGAAGTTAATAAATAGATTAATTTCAGTTTACCCCTATGAGGTTTGGGAATGTCATCATTTCACCCCCTCTACTTTCAATTTTGAATTTTTACCCCCTAAACTTTTCAATTTCAATCAACCGTGTCCAATTTCTACTATTCCGTCCAAATTGGACATTAAGTTTGACTTTTGAGGGCTAAAATGGTCATTTTAACATAAAAATTTTATAAAAAAAAAATCTGTTTTTTAGTTTTTTTTTTCTGTTTCTTCATTTTTTTTTTCTATTTCTTATTTTTTTATTTATTTTTTAGTGTTTTTTTTTTTGTCTTCAACTTATACACCACAAGTTATAATAGGTTTATAAAAACAAAAAAAATACTCTAGGTAGTTGAAAGCTGCTCGCTGGTCTACGATATTTGTGACATATCTTCGATAAAGTGAAGAATTTAGGATATATCCCCCAATAAAGTGAAGAAATATCTGTAAAAAAGAATTTTACACTTTATCTGTAAATAAATATCTGTAAAAAATGATTTTACATAGATATTTCTTCACTTTATTGGGGATATACAGATATTTACAGATAAAGTGTAAATCATTTTTTACAGATATTTCTTTACTTTATTGGGGATATATCATAAAATTCTTTAATTTATTGGAGATATATCACAAATATCATAGACAGAAAATGATTTTACACAGATATTTCTTCACTTTATTTGGGATATACAGATATTTATTTACAGATAAAGTGTAAAATTATTTTTTACAAATATTTCTTCACTTTATTGGGGATATATCCTAAAATTCTTTACTTTATCGGAGATATATTACAAATATCGTAGACCAGCGAGCGGCTTTCAACCACCTAGAGTAATTTTTTTTTGTTTTTATAAACCTATTATAACTTGTGATGTATAAGTTGAAGACAAAAAAAAAACACTAAAAAACATAAAGAAACAAAATTATTTATTTATTTTTATTTAATTTTTTATGTTGAAATGACCATTTTAGCCCTCAAAAGTCAAACTTAACGTCCCATTTGGACGGAATAGTAGAAATTGGACACGGCTGATTGAAATTGGAAAGTTTAGGGGTAAAAATTCAAAATTGAAAGTAGAGGGGGTGAAATGATGACACCCCCAAACCTCAGGGGGATAAACTGAAATTAATCCTTAATAAAAAACAGTTTTAATAAGCTAAGTTAAAGCTACTTGTGATTTAAGCTATATATTCCAAATTGGACCATAGCATCCCAAGATGCAATTAATATTACGCACACAACCATAGCATATCTGCATGTTTCCTAATGAATCCATTGCAAAGCAGCAAGTGATAAGAGTGAAATGTGAGTGTCCACATAAAAACATTCAAATGAAGTTCATCTCAATAACAACAACTTGTGATATAAACAGCATGCCCAAGTATCATGATTAGTTACAAACACGTTGAAACTACGATACTAGACGAAGCCATTAATTAAGAAAACTATGATATATATATATACTGAAAATGTTCACCTGGTCAGTTATTGATCAAAAAAATAATGCTCAACCACCCTTAGATGTAAATCTAAGGGCAGAGAGAATTATTATTAAGTTGAGGTGTTTTGTTTTTCACCCTTGGATGTAAATTTAAGGATTGTTGAGCATAAATTCTTTGGTCAGCAACTGACCAGGTGAACACCACTGTATATATATATACTATTATTAAGAGAAGAGAGCTTGCTCTCCAAAATTGAATTTTTTTTTACCAATTTAACCTTAATATATTAAAAAACTATGAAATATAATTAATCAATAGAGATAATAAAGTAAATTGTAAAATAAAAAATATAAACAGAAAATGTGGTAGTTGTACGAAAAGTTTTCCCACTACTTTTAACTTCTCTTCACACACATAGTGGGTTTATCTTGCTAGTATATATATATATCGATTACGTTGGACCGGAAATCAAACTGCTTTCTATTAGCTCCCCTTTTCTATAATTTCGGTGCTTATCTTCTTATCTTATGTTCACTGTAACTCGTACATTTTTTTCAACCAATACGTGTACTTTTCAGTTTATTGTTGAAAAATGTGTGCTTGTTTAATTAGCTTCTGCAGCTTTTGTTTAGCTCAAAAGTTGGCAAAGTGGCAATGGATTATACGCGCGTCCTCATATTATAGGCAGTAGAGAAGCTAGTGCCAAACATATATAGTATAGAAACAAGACGAGTCTAAATGCTTGCATGAAGATCAATTTCAGTGAAGATGTCGGCACTAACATTCAGTAATATCTTATCAATTAGAACGAAGCTTATGTAGATCGACTTGAGTAATACTGTAGTATCTTATCAATTAGAAAGAAGCTTATGTAGATCGACTTTACTCTGCTATTTTCTACACATTTGATTTAGGGACCAGTAAAGTAAAGTTAGTGTAATATCAAGACCTTTTACTTACTAACAAAGAGAAATAATATCCTTCTATTATCTATTAGAAGGAATATAACGAGTGAGTGTGCCATATGCTACTGATTATGCATGCGAGTTATGAACGCTCCCATCGTGCAATTCCAACGTTGTATGAACACCACAATTGTCAGACTTTTCAACTTGACATGAGGAACCATTGCCATTTGTAAATTGTAACTATATACCCAATGACATCACTCGTGACACCATTTGTAAGGGTTACCAATCACTATAAAATGCCACACACTCGTTTTAGTTTTCCAAACCATCCCAAAACAAACATAATGCCTTCCAGTTACTTGCTTCTGTTTCTTCTTGGAGTGACGGTTTTCACTACCACTCCTTCTCTTGCTGATCACAGCGATGATCACCACAAGCCACCGATTCAAAAGCCTCCTACTCATCCCTCAGACAACCACAAATCGCCCATCCACAAACCTCCCATGGTGGAAGTCTCTCACCTTCAGACGTCACCACAACCCCCCAAACACAAGCCTCCAACAACATTAAGTAAGCAAGAGCCACTCCCGGAGCACCAGCCATCAACCCCACGTGATCAACCTCCAAAGGGTAAGGGAGAGAAGCCACCACCGGAGCACAAGTCACCTCATGATCACCGCTTATTGGAGACCGAAGGAAAATCTTCTAAGGGAGACATGACACCACGAGAGCACAATGAGCCTCGTAAGGGAGAAAAGCCACCACCGGAGCACAAAGGAAACCCAGGCGAGCAACCTCACAAGGGTCACGAGCACAAACCTCCCCATGAACAAAACGTCGGACGCCGTTTGTTAGAGTCTTCTTCCTCAGAGTTGGATGGTAAGCCACCTAAGGGAGAGAAGCCACCACAAGAACGCAGTGAGCCTCACAAGGAAGTTAAGCCACCACCAAAGCATAAGCCACCTCATGAACACCAGTTGTTAGAGTTGGATGGAAAACCTTCCAAGGGAGAGAAGCCATCGCAAGAGCACAATCAGCCTCGTAAGGGAGATAAGCCACCACCAGAGCACAAACCAGGACATCCAGGTAATGAACTTCATAAGGGTGAGAAGCCACCACCAAACCACAAACCACCTCACGAACAAAACACTGGACGCCGTTTGCTAGAGTCTTCCTCAACTCAGTTGGATGGTAAGTCTCCTAAAGGAAAGAAGCCACCCCCCAAACACAAGCCGCCAACCCCACTCGACAAAAATGATGATCACATGCCATTCCCGGAACACAAGCCACCAAAGGGTAAGGGAGAGAAGCCACCACATCACGACCGTCACCTTGGAGAGAATGCAGAGAAGGATGCCAGAGACACAGCACACAAGCCACCTCGGAAATTAAAGCCTCCAAGTACTGTTGCAAAGAAGCCTCCAACTGCCCCTCACAAGCCACCTCACAAACCTCCATCTCCCTATTGATCATCAGTTCGTCGTTGGTTCGCTAGTTCCATGATATGTATGTAAAAATAAGAGCTTCTATGTCTCTACTTTCTTGTGATCAGTAATAGCAGACTCTGCTCGACTTCATGTTGTACTAGCTAGCCTACTAGAGATGGAGTACGTACGTACTATGTTCTTCTTATATAAAGCATGCATGCAGTGTACCCACTTTGAATATTATGAATGAGCTTCTATTTGCTTTTTCAGAAAGAAAAAAAATCTAAACACAAAAACATGGGTATGAGTGTTGAGAAGATTACTAAGAAATTAATCAAATAAACCAAGACTCACTATTAATATAGGGGAGCTTCTATTCATAGCTCCAAATTTGGCATTTAGACCTCCCTATTTAATAGACCTCCAACTTACTTTTACAAATAACCAATTTGTTATCTACACCTCTCTAATTTTCCAATAATGTCCATCGTCCAATAAAATCAATAAAAGACTTTTTTCTTTTTTTTAGATTCTATTCATATTTTCAAAAATCAGTAGTTGGATCTCCTTCAATTTTTGAAGATTTGGAATTGAAGATTTTTTTTTTTTTTTGGAAGTTCATCCTCCATATATGAGTAACAGAGGTGCTAGCATTTTTTCAATGAATTGTCGACTCTTGCTTAGCGTAGGCAACAATACTATGTTTGCTCATCATCTCGTATAAATATGTTTTCCAAGTATTATTTTCATTGCATTTAGGTGTCCTTGTCCCTAAACTGATTCTCTCTTACCACTACTACAGAAAACCCATTCAGGGACGAAATCATTTTGTCTCCTAAAGCTGACAATTCATCCCTAATTAAAATTTGAGACGGAACCATTTTGTGGCTAATGTCGTCTCCTAATCCTCGTCCCTAATTATTTAAGGCAACAACCGATAAATTCCGTCTCCTAATGCATTTAGAGAAGAAATTAAAATTGTCTCTTTTTCCAATACAATTTCATCCCCAATTCTCATTGAGTATTGAGAGATTGGCGGGAAAATTAACTATAAATGGCGCCAATCATAGGAATAAAAAACGAAACTCAATTCGTCTCCTTTTATTTTCTAGTTTTAATTTTTTTTTTTCAAATTTAATGGCACCAATCAGATAAATAGGGGAAGAACCTCATTCCATCTCCATTTATTCTCAAATTTTAAATTATTACTAAATTTTAATTTTGAATAAACTATTGAATGACACTAGGCTAATATTTATCAAAAAGATCAAATTTATTAGAGATAATGTAGTGATAAACAAAGCCATATCATCAACTATTTTTCAACTCTAACTAACATGAACAAATTGAGCTTCATAAGTCTTCAACTACAAATGTCATCAAAAAAAAAAAGTCTTCAACTACAAACAGAATCTGCAGCAGCTGGAGGACAGTTCTGGCCACTACTCTTTACATCAACGACAGTTTCCAATGACCTCAGCAGCATTCTTTACATCAATGACCATATCAGCAGCAGCTGCAGCAGCCACAATAAGAAGTTCACGAACCTGTTAAGCAAGGGCAGAACATATTAGGTTAAGTGCATAAATGACTGAGTATAGTATACAGATGATTAAGTAAAGGCAGAACTGATTAGATTAAGTGCATAAATGACCAAGTACAATACACATATGAAAATTGTTTATGATATTAAGATTATTGAAGCTTATAAAGATTCCCACCTTTTCTGCAGTAACTGCATCAAAGACACTAGCACTCCCTGTAGAAGATGGTAAGATAAGCTGGAGCATAAGTTGGGATATTGAGTGCAGATGACTTGTTTCTCGCCCTCATCACAAATTCTAATTCAAACCTCACTTAGAGCATCATTCAACACAGTACTTTGTCAGATTGCTAACCAACAACTACATAACATTGAAAAAGATGTGGGAACACAAAGATGAATAGTGTTTTTCAGCTAGCGGAAGTTTTAGTCTTTCCATAAACCGTAAGATGTGGGAACACAAAGATGAATGGTGCTTTTCAATCACAAATAGCCAAAGTTTCAGTCTTTCCATAAACAGTAAACCATTATGTAAGAGTGCAATTCTTTCTAAATTATGCATATAAGCGAGGATGAATTCTAGTTTGCTAACAAAAGATAACAGTTCTTTCTAACTTAAATTCTTGACAAATACCAATGTCTTTTTACCTTTTACATTGATAATATAACTGAGTAACATGTTATCTATATTTTCTAACTTGACATTCAGCTTTGCAGCAAAATAAAAGGAAATAAGACAACTAGACAAGTCTTTTCCATATTCAAAATTTAGCCGGATCATCTAATATGCATATTTGTAGTACACCTGCACAATAATGTACAGAGAGAAGGAACAGAAAGGAACTAACAAGAGGTAATCAAACCTTCAAGCCAAGATTAGATGATCTTGCAGCTGATAATTGAGGCAGCTTGAAATCAATGGTACTCAATAACACCTAAGAAGTAAAGCAAAATGGAAACATGTTATTTCCCATTTTCTGAACATACAAGCTAGAGAATGAAAGAATGACTAAATCACCTTTCGGAGATGGATCCCACAAAGTAGAGGATACTGTTGGCTGGCCTCTGGAACATCTATCTATGTTGGAGTCAGCTCCTCTCCTGCAAGGAAATACCAAGTACAACAAACCTGGTGTGAAAATCAGAGGCATAATGCTTGAATGCTTTAACAAATTATATAGCTTTTTTGGTGAGAAACAGTTACCCTTGATATCATCACCACCCAAAAACTGATGCAAAGATTGCAACTTTCACACCCAAAATGTTCAATCTTCAGCACCCAATTAATCAGGAGACTAAAAGATATTGCTTTTCCAAATGAAAATTGAAAGATTCTATGAGGTATTTCATCGAACAGGTGGTGCGCACTGGAAAAGAGAAGACCGCCCTAAACGCAACCCACTTCCTCAATTACTGCAGACTTGTATGTACAACAGCAAGATAGCTTACAGAATTGTGTACAATTATTTCTAAATTATGCATATAACCCAAGATCAATTCTTGTTTGCTAACAGAGGATACCACTACTCGACACACACATATATACGACCCAAATTTATGTGCACTTCAATTCTAGAAACCGCAAATTTACAAATGAATCAAAATCCAATTAATCAAGCCGTATGAAAAAGGATCTATTACCAAATATGACCAAAGCCGATGAAACCACACCATTCTCCATGAACGGCAACGGAAGCTCGTCAATGTTGAAGCCGAGCAGTGAAGGCCGCGCCGGGGCGAGTAGAGAAGAAATAAGGACTTGTGAGAGAACTGGGGGGCGGCGCCGCTACTAGAGGAGGAGCCAGCCATCCGACCTGGGCACTGCGAAGATCTGGTTAGGGTTTATCCGTTCTGGGCAACGTGAAGAACTGAAGATCATGTTTGGTTCAAAAGAGAACAACCAAATAACACAAATGATCTCCCCGAGGGTTACCTTTAATAAAAGATCAGAATATATCTTTTTATTTTTTATTTTTTGTTACTTGTAATTTTACTTGTTTATCCTTCTTCTTTAATGTGGTTTTCATAGTGTATCTATAAGGGGCATTTACGTAAAAGTAATATTTTATCTAACAAACACTTAATTGTTAACATATAAATAATTAAAATAAATGAATCCTAATATTCTAAACTCTTTTCATATAAAGATGATTAGATTTGCAAAAAGTTCTATTAGAGTCTTAGTAGTAGTCAGCAATGCAATTGTCTTCTACTCAAGCATCTAACCTTACTACATCATCAACAAATAAATATTAGTAGTAACAAAACTAAAAAAAGACTGAAATTCTGCAACTTAGCGCTAATTCAAGATTTAGGGCACTAAATGAGGAGAAAAGAAACTAAAAGAGGTGAGATAGATGAGAGGGGTTGCATGACAGAGACACTGCTATTGGGAGGTATTGATGTTCGGAGGTTCATATGGGGAAGTCGCAGAGCAGTGATCCTCGAATAGTTTGAAGAACTAAGATAAATGGAGAGGCTATTTATATGTGAGACCATAACTACATCATTTCAATCCCAATCAGTTGCTACACATTGTTTACTTTTGCGGTTTTGTCAAACCCCGTCCATATAAAAAGTTAACAAAAAAAAAAAGTATTAATTCCTTTGATTTGGTTTAACTTTTAGTGAAATGACTTTTAAATCTTTAATTGAGTTGTTCTAGTGAAATTCAAAGCTCTAGATGCTTTCAATTCATTTGAAACAATTTGTTCACTTTGTTTTCATTTTCCAAACTTTTTCCTTCTAATTCTTTTGATTTGGTTTGTCTCTTAGTGAAATAGCTTCCAAATCTTTAAATGCAATGTACTAGTGAGATTCAAAGCCCTAGATGCTTTCCATTCATTTCAATCAATTTGATCACTTTGTTACGTCCCTAATTCCTTTTGTCCAAAATTTGAAATTTGGTGCAACTAACCGCTAAAATTTTACCAATTTTTTGCAAAATCTAAAACGCATAAGGGACTAAAGTAAATTTCCTCCCTAATTAAATTTTGGGACAAATATTTTTTTGTCTCTAATTGAAACTTATTTGTCTCTAAATAGCGTCCAATGGAAAGTTTTGAAAAACAAAACTTTTAGGGACAAAATAATTTTTTTTGTCTCTAATCATGTGTTTGGGGGACGAAAAATTGGTCCGTCCCGAAAAGATTTGTCTCTAAATGGGTTTTCTCTAGTAGTGTACTTGTTTCCATAGCAGCTTGAAATGAACATGCATGCATCGTCTTTTTATTTTAGATATGTATGGGATAGTGGAGGAAATTACAATAATCAACCATGAGTCTAGTGCATTCTCCATAGATTTATATCAGATGGTTGAATTTTTCATCATATCTATAGAATAGTTCCACATAAAATTGCTCTGCACTGATGATGTGCGGGAAGATCTTGTGAACAACTACCCATTGCTGCGTTTGTCATATAAACGTGCTGGACTACTGCTTTTTGTTACCGCTTGTTCACATGTTTGATTGCATTCAGAATGAGTAGGGTTTCATCAACTGAGGTGTCTTTGTATTTCCCATTTTCTCTCCTTTTTTTTTTTTATAGCGCAGTGATAGATCTTGTAAATTGTCAGCTATGTGAGTAAGGAAGTCTATCACTTTACGAAGACAAAGTCAAATTCAGAAAATTTTGACTTCAACGTTAAATAACATTTGGCGATATATATTTTAGAGTTACATTGGAGGAGAATTTTTTTCCCAAGTTGAAGACTATTACTGTTCCTAGAGACAAGAAGAGATTTTTTTTTCCTTATTTGTGTCTTTATTGGTAATTTGACATGAGTTGACAAAGTCAACTATTACTTGGAAAAAGTGAGAGGTCTAAATACCAATTTTGGAGGTATGAATAGAAACTCCCTTAATATAGATCACCTCATGTACGCGTTTTTCTATTCCAAAGGGTTGGAAATCCTCTACATATTTGGGGGTCATTATTGCCAAAATACCACTTAAATTTGACAATAACTATCAATTTACTCCCTCAACTTACAATTGCAAGAATTAATCTCCTAAATTTGGTGAAACTGCCAATTTGCACCCTCAGTCAAATTCAGCGTTTTATATCCAAACATGAGGGCTAATATGATCATTTTATATTTTTTATTGTAATTTTATATTTATTTCTTTGAATAATAAATAAATAAATAACTATTCTTTAGAGGGAGATTCGTGCCCTTCCGTCTACTTATTTATTTATTTCTTTTGATGTTTAGTGTGAAATTTTATTTCTCTACTTAATTTTTCTTGTTGAAATAATAAAATGTATGAATAATTTTGCAAAAAAAAAAAAAAAAAAGACTTGAATGAATGAGTAAATAAGTAGATGGAATTGTAAAAAATAAAAATAAAAAAAGTAGATGGAAGGTCATGAATGTCTCTCTAAAGAACTGCTTTACATTTTTTTTTGGATAAATTTCAGTTTAGTACCCTATGGTTTGGGGGTAACATCATGTCAGTCCTTGCTCTTTCAAGTTGATCAGCAACACCCCTGTACTTTCAATTTCAATCAGCTGTGACCAAATTTTACTGTTTCGTCCAATTTGAATGTTAACTTTGACTGGATTGACAAAGTAAAATTTAGACGGAACAATAAAATTTGGGCACGGTTGATTGAAATTGAAAACACATGGGTGTTGCTAATCAAATTGAAAGAGCAGAGACTGACATGATGTTACCCCCAAATCAAAGGGTACTAAACTGAAATTAATCCTTTTTTTTCTTTCAGATAAACAACTCAAATGTTACAACCAGTCTTTCGTGAGTCAAATTCACAACATCACTTATAAAAGAAAGACTATGCCACTACACCAAATGGTACTATGCACATTTTATCTATTTTGATTATTCAAATAAATAAGTACAAATTGACCATATTATCCGTCATATTTGGGTGGAAAACATTGAATTTGACTAAGAGGGTGCAAATCGGCAGTTTTTCCCACGTTCAGGGTGTTAATTTACACAATTACAAGTTGGGAGTGTAAATGGATAATTATTGCCAAGTTTAGGGGGTATTTTGGCCATTATGCCTTAGAAAAATGAGTAGTCCTAGATGAACAACTTTTTTTGAGTATTACATGCATCCCACCTTATATGACAGTTGATATAACACAAAACCTAACATAATTGAGAATTATATCATATGTTTTGCCATAACTGCCAAATAATTAAGATGAGATGTAGGTGATACTAAAAAAATTAATTCACCAAAACAACTAGAGATATTGATGGTCTTGTTGTTGTAAAGATTTTGATATAGATCCCTCCTGAATTATGGTTGTAATGGCGGTGCGTGCCGTCTCTTATGGCCTTCTGTTTTTGGCTGGTTTTGGAAAGCTCAGTGATATGAATATATAGATATAATTTGGTTGACATACGTAGAACTTTGGAAGCAGTAGGAATTTCCAAAGTTTCAAGAGTTTGGATATGAATTTATGACAATCTGACCATTGGATTGTCATGATTTTTCATTAGGTGATTATAAATATTAAATTAACGAAATTGTCGAAGTTTGAGATGATTCCCATGTGAGTTCATAATTTTTGGGATTTCCAATGAATCATTAAATAAGAGTTTTGGGTTTTGTTGAATTTGAATTTAGTATGATCATTTGTTATGGTTTTGGATTTTTGATAAATATTTTGGATTTGTGTTTTAGTTGCAACTTATGATTTTTGATGATTATCTTAGAGTTGAGCTGGAGTGTGATTTGAGATGAATTCTTTGGATTGAATTTTTCTTATGATTTATGAAGGATCAGTTTATTGTTGAATTATGGATGTTATGTCTATTGATTGAGTTATTTTATATTGTGATGATAATAATTGTTTTAGTTGCATGTATGATGTTGTTTGAGACACTAGAAAAGAGGGGATGGACTATTGATCTTAGTTTGTGGCACCAGGAGAAAGAGGATGGGCTGGTAACTGATATTGTACGTTATTGAGGCACCAGGATAGGGGGATGGATTAGTGGCTGATGTTGTTGTTGTGACACCAGGAGAGAAGGGATGAACGAGTGACCGTTATGATTAATGAATTGAGATATGTATATTAACATTGTATGTTGTTGAGATATGTATGTTTATGATTGAGATTTGAGGGGTTGTGATCCAATGTAATTTTAGTTAAAGATTGATTGTCATCATGGAAAGCAGGTTTGCTCAGGAAGATTGAGGTTGGACTTGATTATTAGAAGTGTTGGGTGTGATTGGCAGGTTTGGGTAGGGATGGCAATGGGGCGGGTTGGGGATGGAGATCACAATACCATCCCCATCCCTGGGGTCATTCTCTACCCCCATCCCCGCCCCAATCCTCAATAAAAATATATTAGGGATTCTCCGTCCCCATCCCCATCCCCATTGGGACTAAGCCTCCAAACTCGTCCCAAGTCCCTAGCTAATAAGAATTTAATAAATAAAATATTTTTTTTCTCATATTTCCTTTTTTAAAATCAAAATCTGCAACAAATAAATTTAAAACATGATTAAATTCATAAATAATAATTCAGTGAGTGCAAAAGTCAAAACACCATTAAAATAAAAGTGCAGTCTTTAAAGTAAAGTAGTAAATGTATATATATGTGATTTATATTATAAAAAATAAATTAAACAATATATAAGTTAAATATATGTATATATTATTGAGGTGGTTTTGGAGATAGGGATCACAATACCATCCCCATTCCCCATTTGTCCCCGAATTCCCCCCCCATTAGTAGCGGGTATCCAATGGAGTTCCGTCCCAGTGGGGATTTTTGCCATTCCTAGGTTTGGGTAATCAATTTTTAGGGGTAATTCTTCAGAATTTTTGGTAGAATTATTTCTAAAGTGGGCCCTACAAGGCTACCTCGACTTTCAATGTAAAATCCGAAGCGGCTCCTGCCAAAACTTTCGGGTTTGGTTTTCTATCAGTAGTCATCTTAAGGGTGATTAAGGTGGTTAGAGATTGAGTCTCATTGGGTCATAATGATCGTAACCGCTAGTTCTATTATAGGCATATGAGAAATTCATCTTCTCTAATTGGAGTCATTTTGCACTTATAGTTTAATGAATGAAATTTTATTTTTTTAAAGGAAGAAAAGAAAAAGAAAACCAAAATACATTCAACGGATCAAATGTATACAAGTATTCTTCTTATACCTCTTTACAGCAATCTCTAATCCTTGTAGGCCTCATCAAAAAGCCCGCGGATCAAGTGGGCCGATGGAGGCCCACCGGCCCTGAGGGCTTTTAGCCCGGCCCGGCCCGTCAAAAAACCGGCAAAAGCCCGCCTCAGTGGGCCGAGGGCCGGCCCGCCTAAAGCCCGCTAGGCCCGGCCCGTAAAAGCCCGTAAAATATTATATATATATATATATGTAGATATGTACGTGTGTGTGTGTGTTTATAAATATATATATACACACACTCACACATAGATATATATTTGTGTGTGCGTTTATATATATATATGTGTGTGTGTGTGTGTGTTATATATATATAGAAAAGATATATATGCATTACCGCATAATAATATATATATATATAGATATATATTATATGTGTGTGTGTTTATATATGTATCTATATTTATATGTGTGTGTGTGTTTATATATATATATATAATTTATATATAGATATATATATGTGTGTGTGTTTATATAAATATATATATATATAGAGATATATATATATGTGTGTGTGTGTGTGTGTGTTTATATATATATATATATATAGAGATATATATATCTATATATATCTGTGTGTGTGTGTGTGTGTGTTTATATATATATATATATGTGTGTGTGTGTGTGTGTGTGTGTGTGTTTATATATCTATATATATGTGTGTGTGTGTGTGTGTGTGGTGGAAGTTCTTATAATTCTATTCTTCTATAGAATATGTGCATATATATCTATATATATCTATATTCTACATATCGGTTGACCAATTCGATCGGATTCGAAAATATGGTGAAATTGGCTAAATTTTGTACCACACTTATAATTTATTGTAATAAACTCATCCAACGGTCGGTTTTTCCATTTTCTTTGAATTGATATGGGTTGCTCTTTGGAGTATATGATATATAAATATAGGTTTATAAGAGTAACTAAGTTTGACCTAGTTGATCGAATTCGAAACGATAACCAAATTGTCTGGATTTTCTACAACCACCATAAAACATTACAATCTCTCAATCGAGCGGTTGGTTTCTCTGAATTCATTTTCCACTTCATGATTGCTTTAGAATGAACCTAAACAATTTAAATACAATGAATATGTCATACAACTTTAGGAAGAAAATTGGTATAGACCAATGTGTTTGTAATTAAAATTAATTTTTTTATCTTATGTCCACGCACATCCATTGATGGAATATATACAAACGTGATGTGAAAAAATAAGCACGTTTCGAGGTTGTCACGGCATCGGTCAACCAATAAAACATATAAGTGTCTACGGTTGACTAATCCGATCGGATTCGAAAGTATGGTGAAATTGGCTAAATTTTTTACCACACTTATAATTTATTGTAATAAACTCATCCAACGGTCGGTTTTTCCATTTTCTTTGAATTGATATGGGTTGCTCTTTGGAGTATATGATATATAAATATAGGTTTATTAGAGTAACTAAGTTTGACCTAGTTGATCGAATTCGAAACGATAACCAAATTGGCTGGATTTTCTACAACCACCATAAAACATTGCAATCTCTCAATCGAGCGGTTGGTTTCTCTGAATTCATTTTCCACTTCATGATTGCTTTAGAATGAACCTAAACAATTTAAATACAATGAATATGTCATACAACTTTAGGAGCAAAATTGGTATAGACCAATGTGTTTGTAATTAAAATTAATTTTTTTTATCTTATGTCCACGCACATCCATTGATGGAATATATACAAACGTGATGTGAAAAAATAAGCACGTTTCGAGGTTGTCACGGCATCGGTCAACCAATAAAACATATAAGTGTCTACGGTTGACTAATCCGATCGGATTCGAAAATATGGTGAAATTGGCTAAATTTTTTACCACACTTATAATTTATTGTAATAAACTCATCCAACGGTCGGTTTTTCCATTTTCTTTGAATTGATATGGGTTGCTCTTTGGAGTATATGATATATAAATATAGGTTTATAAGAGTAACTAAGTTTGACCTAGTTGATCGAATTCGAAACGATAACCAAATTGGCTGGATTTTCTACAACCACCATAAAACATTACAATCTCTCAATCGAGCGGTTGGTTTCTCTGAATTCATTTTCCACTTCATGATTGCTTTAGAATGAACCTAAACAATTTAAATACAATGAATATGTCATACAACTTTAGGAGAAAAATTGGTATAGACCAATGTGTTTGTAATTAAAATTAATTTTTTTAATCTTATGTCCACGCACATCCATTGATGGAATATATACAAACGTGATGTGAAAAAATAAGCACGTTTCGAGGTTGTCACGGCATCGGTCAACCAATAAAACATATAAGTGTCTACGGTTGACTAATCCGATCGGATTCGAAAATATGGTGAAATTGGCTAAATTTTTTACCACACTTATAATTTATTGTAATAAACTCATCCAACGGTCGGTTTTTCTATTTTCTTTGAATTGATATGGGTTGCTCTTTGGAGTATATGATATATAAATATAGGTTTATAAGAGTAACTAAGTTTGACCTAGTTGATCGAATTCGAAACGATAACCAAATTGGCTGGATTTTCTACAACCACCATAAAACATTACAATCTCTCAATCGAGCGGTTGGTTTCTCTGAATTCATTTTCCACTTCATGATTGCTTTAGAATGAACCTAAACAATTTAAATACAATGAATATGTCATACAACTTTAGGAGGAAAATTGGTATAGACCAATGTGTTTGTAATTAAAATTAATTTTTTTTATCTTATGTCCACGCACATCCATTAATGGAATATATACAAACGTGATGTGAAAAAATAAGCACGTTTCGAGGTTGTCACGGCATCGGTCAACCAATAAAACATATAAGTGTCTACGGTTGACTAATCCGATCGGATTCGAAAATATGGTGAAATTGGCTAAATTTTTTACCACACTCATAATTTATTGTAATAAACTCATCCAACGGTCGGTTTTTTCATTTTCTTTGAATTGATAGGGGTTGCTCTTTGGAGTGTATGATATATAAATATAGATTTATAAAAAATTAGTGTCTTTAAAAATTTATTTATCAATAAATTAGTATCTATATATAAATATAGATTTTTTTGGGTACAATATAGTTATATAGATATGTTATCTTTGGTTGTATTTGATCATTATCCATTGAATTTCCAAAGCTTGATTAAAAAAAAAATACTTGTGTCTTTAAATATTTATTTATAAATTAAACCCGCAAGGCCCGGCCCAAAAAAGCCCGCAAGGCCAAGCCCGTCCCGGCCCGAAAAAGCCCGCAAGGCCAGCTTTATATGGACGGGCTTGGATCCTTTGATTTTTAATAAAGCCCGGCCCAGCCCGGCCCGCAATTAATTAAAAATATAGCAAGGCCCGGCCCGGCCCGTTGACGACCCCTAAATCCTTGTATATTGAAGTTCAAGGAGAGTGAACAGATGTCGGCAGGGAATTCACTATCTTTTCCCACATCACCTGGTGTCAGTCGACTTCATAGCTTTCTCCACAATTTGGTAAAGGATCAAAAGTCAAGTAGAAGCAATAAACCACCGACAACTCGGCAAAACTATGCAAGATTAACGAATTAAGTGCATGCAAATAGTGAAACGCAAAATCAGATATTATATGGAAGTCGTGCAAATGGTCACGGAATATGTCAAAAACTTCAAAGAATCTAAAACACAACCAAATGACCCAAGTACAAATCCTCATATTATTTCACACACCCCACCACATGCACCGTGCATAATCGACACTCACCAAATCTCTAGTTAAAAGTGTCGGTGTTTCTAGGTCAAACCTTTAGAAGTAGGACAATAGATTTCAGAAACTTATTGAATATTATCGTACTGTATAATGAAATCTTATTGTTGAATTTCTTCAGTTAATCAAGAACCATGGGCCGATAATGTCTCGTAGTTAGTGCTAATTGCATTTATTAGAAGCATAAGTTACTATTACTTCTTACAAAATAAATAAAACGATTGGTCCGAGTGGACGACTCCCTGACTAAAGAGTCGTCCTGCATAATTGCCTTAATTAATAAACAGCTATTATTTACGTACGTCTTGTATATCAATTTAATCACTTTAATTCATGTTTTGGGTCACCTAAGTGGGAAAGGTAGTGGTGGCCTGTATAGCTAGGCTACATGTATGGGATCAAATAAAGAGAACGGTTCTATTATTTATGAGAAGAGTGTGTGTATATGCCACAGATTAAGCATGTGAGTTGTGAACACACCCATCGTGCAAACTTCATTTAGGTTCCACGTTGTATGAACACCAAAATTGTCAAACTTTTCAACCCAATCAACACATATATAGGACCCATTGCCATTCGCAAATTGTAAAGATATACACAATGACATCACTCGTGACAACATTTGTGAGAGTTACCCATCACTATAAATTGCCAGTCCCCCGCTAGTTTCAAAACCATCCCAAAACATACGCAATGCCTTCCAACTATTTCCTTCTGTTTCTTCTTGGAGTGGTGGTTTTCACTACCACTCCCTCTCTTGCTGATCAGCACGATGATCACCGCAAACCACCGATTCACAAGCCTCGTACCCATCCCTCAGACCACCACAAACCACCCATCCACAAGCCTCCCATGGTGGAAGTCTCTCACCTTCAGAAGTCACCACAACCCCCCAAACATAAGCCTCCAACGACATTAAGCAAGCAAGAACCACTCCCTGAGCACAAGCCATCAACCCCTCGTGATCAACCTCCAAAGGGTAAGGGAGAGAAGCCACCACCGGAGCACAAGCCACCTCATGAGCACCGTTTGTTAGAAACTGACGACAAACCGTCCAAGGGAGAGAAGCCGCCGCAAGAGCACAATGAGCATCACATGGGAGAAAAGTCACCACCAAAGCACAAGCCACCTCATGAACACCAATTGTTAGAGTTGGACGGCAAACCTTCAAAGGGAGAGAAGCCACGACAAGAGCACAATGAGCCTCGAAAGGGAGAACAATCACCACCAAAGCACAAGCCACCACATGAACACCAATTGTTGGAGGTGGATGACAAACCTTCCAAGGGAGAGAAGCCACGACAAGAGCACAATGAGCCTCACAAGGCAGAGAAGTCGCCACCAAAGCACAAACCACCTCATGAACACCAGTTGTTAGAGTTGGATGGAAAACCTTCCAAGGGAGAGAAGCCACCTCAAGGGCACAAAGAGCCTCGTAAGGGAGAGAAAACACCACCAAAACACAAGCCACCACATGAACACCAATTGTTAGAGTTGGATGGCAAACCATCCAAGGGAGAGAAGCCACCACAAGAGCACAATGGACCTCATAAGGGAGAGAAGCCGCCACAAAAGCACAAGCCACCTCATGACCACCGCTTGTTAGAGACTGATGGAAAACCTTCCAAGGGAGAGAAGCCACCACAACAACACAATGAGCCTCATAAGGGAGAGAAGCCCCCACCAGAGCACAAACCAGGACATCCGGGTAATGAACCTCACAAGGGTGAGAAGCCACCACCAAAGCACAAACCACCTCATGAACAAAACACCGGACGCCGTTTGCTAGAGTCCTCTTCCACTGAGTTAGATGGTAAGTCTCCTGAAGGAAAGAAGCCACCCCCAAAACACAAGCCACCTACCCCACTTAACAAAAATGAAGAACATAAGCCATTCCCAGAACACAAGCCACCAAAGGGTAAAGGAGAGAAGCCAACACATCATGATCGTCACCTTGGAGACAATGCAGAGAAGGATGCCAAAGATTCACCACACAAGCCACCCCGGAAATTAAAGCCTCCTAGTACTGTTGCAAAGAAGCCTCCAACTGCCCCTCAAAAACCACCTCACAAACCTCCATCTCCCTACTGATACGCATCATTAGTTTTCTAGTGTCATGATATTTATGTGAAAATAAGAGCTGCTATATCTCTGCCTTATTTTGTCACTGTTCTACGGATCAGTTACGTACAGCAGACTATGCTTCATTTCCTGCATGTTGTACCTAGCTAGCCTACTAGAGATCGAGTACGTATAATAATGTTCTTGTTATGTAAAGCATCCAGTGTACTCACATTGAATATTATGAATTAGCTTATCTTTATTAAAACGTTCTTTTTTTTTGACATGTTTTGGACTTTTATGGTCAACTCAGTATTAGGGTATGTTAGAAGTAGAACCAAGAAAAGTCAAAAGATTAAGGGTTAATTACATATAAGTTCATATTTGTACGTGCATGGGAGAGAAATATGAGTGGTGGGAAGACAAATAAATTTGAAAAAAAATGAAAGGGATACAAAACGACGTCATGGGATAGGGATTCTTAAAATTCAACTAAACAGAAACTTGGCTATGACAGCCACATGATTCATACACCGTCCAACAAAATATATATATATATATATATACGACTCGTACATAATTTCTTCATGTATATATTTGTACTATTTGGCTTTGTTTATTAAAAAACCTTACCCGTATATGCATTTTTTTTTTCTTCTTAAAATTGAGATTTGGAGCCCTTTTAAGCTAGAATGCTCAGCTCCACACACATGCATGTTAATTGTTGGAAAAGAGTATATCGGAGGAACATGATACATATACCCGGAGAGTTGGAATCAACCAATGAAGTAGTTAAACAAGCTTAGTTCCTTGTAGACAATTAAGACACAAGCGTCGCCCTCAATGCGGAAAGAGAGGGGATGACACACAGATTTTTAGGTACACATCTAAATTATTATACTAAATCGATCTCTTTTTGAAATTGCTTCCACTAGCTAGCTTTCTAGAGCTAACATGACCATCGCCACATGCATTGATCGACTTAATAATTAACTTACAATTAGTAATGCAAGTCATCATCCCAAGTGGGAAAATTACAAACTTGCAAAACTTAATGATATCTATCGGGGATATCAAACTACTCTATGTTCCTACGAATTAAAAGAAGGAATAACTACAAAGTACTACCAGACTACCTTTTCTTTAACAAAAAAACTCCACAACCTTTTCCCTTATACAATTAAGGACACACCATATTTCTTTTTACCCTTTCACAATTTTTTACAGCAACAGCCACTATTTCTTACTAAAAAGTCTTCACACAGTATCAGCCTAAGTACTAGCCTTCAACATGCCACAATTTCGACTAACGACTTCCTGTCTAGCGGCTACTAACAGGGCGGAATCACTGCTGCCTTAGTATAATAAAGGATTTAGACTTTTTAGACAAGAACACAACAACTGATACTGCAACAAACTGCTACTGCTATTTTCAAATGCATAAATAACAAAAATATTTTTGTGACAGAGTAATGGGCGCAAACTGAATTTATTTATTCAAACATAAATACAGCTACAGAACCCAGAGCCTCACTCTTGGGCAAACAGCTAGAAGCTGTTTAGCTACTCATAACTGATTTACAAATACTTACTTGTAATTGAAAGCACACTGTGTCCACAGACTGACTCCTACTGCTTCTAGAAATGATATATCTATGAACTAGTCTTAGAGATTTTTTCGAATGTAGAACTGATGTTCCCTTCTTCGAATGCCTTCTAAGAGAAGCTAAAGCTCCTTATATAGGGAGCGGAACTCAAATTACAATTCAAAACAACAAAACTACAGGACGACTCCGTGATTTCCTGCTTTCCTGAGTGCTCCTACTGGTGGAGGTCGGCCGGGGAAAAGCAGATTCTTTTAGGTGAAATGTTTTTCACCTGCTTTTTGAAAAGCAAAAGTAGCTTTTGGGAAAAGTCCAAAAGTACTTTCGGTGTTTTCTACACCTGCTGCTTCACATGTTCTCGTCGGTTTCTGAATTGTGACCAAGGACAAACGAGTCGTTATCTGCCTGGGCCATCCTTACTGTTGTTGCATTATCTTCGACATCTGTATCAACATACATCTTGTAGTGGTTGTCTGTCTCAAGCTTCTCCACCCAGCGTAAGCATGCTAGTGTCGAATCTATCTCCTTTCTGGTAAGGGATAGGAATAAGTCACTGCTGACTACGTAAGGATGATCGTAAGCAGTGATAATAATTTTTTCTCCTGCTGCCAGGAAGGTATTGTGGATGTCTTCAGAGATGATCTTCTTGATATATTCTAGAGTCATGGCCTTCATCCACGGGATGCTTGAGTTTGGTTGGCCATTGTACCCTACACAGGCTGGTTGAAGATATTTCCTTTGAATAATTCTTACATAATGATAAGGAGGAATATATTCAACTTCACCGTTTGCCTTCTGGATCCATTCTGGAGGAGTGGATCTGAACTTCAGTCGAAGCATATAGTCATTCTTTCTTATATTTTTGTCTGTGTTGACAATGATGGGCGGCAAACCTTTTAGATCATCATTTGTTTTGGTCCATAGATTATGGACAAAACCATTTTCAACAAGCCAGAGCTTGTGTTCTTGAGGATGTTCACTCTGAACATTAACCAGGTATCTTCCAACATAAGGACCTGAAACAATAAAGAGAGTTGGAGGAACCAGGTCTTCTGGATTTTGTCTTCCTATCAGACTATGGAATTCGTGCCAGTCTGATTCATTAAGTGCCATGACAGGAACCCTAGCACTTTCTGGACTTTCAAGGAAGAGAATTTTTTCTTTTCTTACAGCACTCTGGTGTATATGACTTTCTTCAAATTGTGGTCTGGCATTCTCATATAGTTCTTCAGCTAGTGCAAAGAGTGCCGGGAACATTAGACCACTGCTTCTTTCTTGAAAGGCAAATAAGAGATTATCCAAGATTGCCTTTTGGTGATAAGCTAGTCTCCTGCCAGTTCTGAACACAGGAGTGTCAAAAGTTCTTAATTCATAATTAAAAACTTTTAGGACTCCAGTTGGAGTTGGTCTGCTTTTTGGCAAAGCAGTAGCCATCAACGGTCTTGATGAGCTTTTACCGTCTGCCGTTTGAGACGGGCTAGCCAATCCTTTACCCTGGGATTGATCAGTTGAGGCTAGTCCTTTAGGACTTAGCAGAAATCTTTTAAGAACTTTTTCTTTGGTTTCCATAGGATCTTCTTGAGGTTCATGTTCTTTCCCAGTTCTTCTGTTTCTAGGATTACGACCTTCGTCGTCTTCTCTCTGGCTGAACATTGCCATTTCTCTGGTTAATGCGTCTGGAAGATAGTTCTTGTTTCCTGCAATTAATTCAACAATATAATCATATTGGTTAAGAAACAATTGCCAGTTGGCTAATCTTCCTCTATCAGCAGCTTTATCAAGTTTGAAAATTTTAAAATTCTTTACTCTGGCACAATCGGTGCTGACAGTAAAGGGTTTTCCAAGAACTGCTGGAGAATTTAAAATCGTTTTCTTGACAGCCAAAATTTCTTTTTCCCCTGTGGGATAATTCAGTTCTGCAGGGCTGAACTTGCCACTACAAAATTTGCAAATCTTTTCGATGTTAGTTCCAGGCGTTTTTGCAAGGACTACACCGGACCAGTAATTATCACTCGCATCTGTTTGGAGGATAATTTCATCATTCTCTTCTGGTTGTTGAAGAGGAGGGAGGTTTTTGTAGAGATTTTTTATCTGCTTCACGATCTTTTCATCATCTTCTGTGAAGTTCCATTTTCTTTTGGAACTTGTCTTAGGTGATAACATTGCTGTTAACCCTGAGATTTTAGGGATGAAATCTCTCCCGTAATTTATGACACCAAGGAATCTCTCTAGACTCTTAGCATCAGGAATTTTGTCTGGAAACTTCCAGATCTTCTCAAGGATATGAGGTTGGAGTTTTATGACTTCATTCTTGATGTTTATTCCTAGGAAATCAACTTCATCGAGGATAAAGAAAATTTTCTTTTCTCCTAAGATAATTCCATGCTGAACTATCAGCTTTACTACCTCATGGAGGTGTTTCATGTGTTCTTCTCTATTTTTGGAGAATACCAGGATGTCATCTATGTAGACAACACAGAACTCCGCGACATGCTTGAAGATGTTGTCCATCTTTCTTTGGAAGATTGAGGGAGCTTGCTTTAGACCAAAAGGCATTACTAACCATTCGTAATGACCTTGTGGTGTTCCGAATGCAGTGAGAGGAATACTCTCAGGATGTATCTTGACCTGCCAGAAACCTGACTTTGCATCGAATTTCGAAAAGACTTTAGCTCCTCTGAGCTGGTTGATCAGTACTCTAACTTGAGCAATCTGATAACCGTCTTTGACAATCTTCTTGTTGACATCTCTGTAGTCAATCACCATTCTAGCTTTTCCTCGTAGATTTTCTGCATGATTTCTCATGCAGAATGCTGGAGCATGATGAAGGCTAGTAGAAGGTTGGATTAATCTCTTGTTCAGGAGATCTTCAATATCTTTCCTGAATTCCTTTTGATCTTCCTCTTTATACTGAGGAATGGCTTTGACATGACAGATGACATTCATGTCATGTAATCTTAATTCACAGACCACTGGGTCCTTTTCCCAAAACTTCTGGGGATCTACATCGATATTCTGCTCGAGTAGTTTCTTGATTCCTTCAAGAGTGGGAATTTTCTGAGACTCAAGTTTATTCTGGAAATGCTTGAGGTTATGCTCATGGATGAAACTAGCTTCTTCATCTTCACTAGTTTCTTCTTCTTCTTCTTCTTCAGAAGATCCTTCAACAAGCAATTCTTCTTGTTGCTTGATTTGGAGTATGGGTTCAAATTTGGGTTTGTAGGGGGTAAGATCACCACTATTCTGTTGCGATCTCTGATATTGAGTAGTAAAACCGGGACCTACCACACTTTTTGCTTGGGTGAGTCGGTCTGCCCAGAACACCCGTTCTTCTTTTCTGAAGCCTATCGCTTCTTCATCCTGAATGAATCGTTGTTGGAGAATAAAATCATTTCCCAACAAAAAATCAGATCCTTGGCCTTCAGATTGCCAAACATTCTGGATGATAAATGTTCCTCCACCAATGGTGATATGAACATTTTTTGCTACTTTCTTCATGGTGAGCTGGCTTCCATCGAATGTAACACCAGTAGCATATTTTTTCTTATCTTCTTCCAGAGTTCCTCTGGAATTGCAAATCTCTTTGCAACAGTAAAACCTGATCCATTATCTACAAAAGCATGTAGATGATATTTCCTGTGATCAGGGAATTTGAGTCCAATCTCTATGTAGTTGCTGTATCTGCTTGTAGAGATGGCCTTCGACTGATGGAGCTCATTTTCCTGAACTTGTTCCTTTGGAATGAATGGTTTACATTCTTCTGGAACATTTTCCTGATTGGGTGAATTATCAAATGTAGGAATTATTTCTTTGCTGTTTGGATCACTGAACCAGGACGGAGGATCATATCTAACTTTATAATCAAACTTGCTAGATGGTTGGCCAAGTAGATCCCATGTTTCAGTATCCGTGGTTATCTCTTGTCGTTCTAAGAGATGAACAGATTCTGGTGGTTTCACCAGTTCTACTTTTTCTGGTATTTCAACCAGTTCAATATCTTCATCAATGTTTTCTTCACCGATGATTTCTTCCTTTATTTCTGAGGAAGATGGAGTAGAAGGTTCCATAATTTTTTGGAACAGAGTTTCTACCTCTTTTTCTTCTTCTTTCTCTTTTTGTTCAGAGAAATATTCTTCATATTCTTGTTCAACCAATTGGCTGACAAGGCCATTCTTGGTTTTTCTTCTTGCTTCAGCTATGAAGCATTCTTTGTGATAAGTCTTCGTAGACTCTTCACAAAACATAGGGAGACCATTCTTTTCGTGACAAAAACAGTAGTCACAAACGAATGTACCAGGGTTCACCTGATAAGAAGACATTAATGCTTCTGTCTTGCTTTCTTCCCAATTTTTGATTCTTAAGACATTCATTTGTCTGGATTCGATGTACTCTACTTCAGAATCTATCTCAGACTCTTATGATGATTCTTCTTCTTCAGTCCAGGCAGAGTAGACTGACCTATCATCATCTTCATCATCAGAATAGGCTATTTCGTAGCCTTTCATGTTTGCTACTTCTACTATTTGCTCATAATCTTCAAAGAGAGCTTCAGTAGATGTTTTACTCTTTTCCGGGCATTCATTGGCATAGTGCCCTTCAGCTTTGCATAACCAACATCTGCAGGCTTTCTTGCTGGGTTGTTGTTTATGCTGATGGGTAGTATTCTTCTTTTTCTTGAAGAATTTCTTTTTAGGAACTTCATCCTTCTGTTTCTTGTAATTGGAACTTCTTTTGAATTTCCAATCTCTTTTTTGATTACTCTTTTTGAATTTTTTAGAGTAATATTTTCCTTTCTTCTTTCTGCTGTGGGATGTGGATTCATGACATCCCCAGTTAGTGAGCATATCCAGTATTCCATAACAGAAATTTTCAACTCCTTTGAGTTGCTTCTTAGCCATCATAGCTCTAAGATTGGCTTTGCACTGCTCCTTCAGTAATTGCCGGATTCTGTCGGCAATTCCTTCAACTGAAAATCTTTCAATTGGTTTCTCAGCTATGCTTTCTCTCACAGCTGTTCTCCATGGTTCAGGGAGTTTTCTGTGCAACAGATTAAGTAGATCAGTATTTTCTAGTTCACCAATTGTACAATAATAATCCTGAAATTCATTCAGGTATTCTTCGAAATATCTCATGTCACAGATTTTGAGAGCATAGATATTCGATTTTGCCATTTCTTTAGCTTTCTCACTCAGATTTGAGAGATCTCCACAGAATTGATCGTACAGGGGCACTGCAAAATCATACGGAGACTTTGAATTTTTGATTTCTTCAAGCCAGTCTCTTCCTCTGGCAGTTTCTTTGAAGGATAGGTAGTGCTTTTTTTCCACTCCAGTAAGAGTAGTTTTATAGTACACCTGCAAATCTGGTGCTTCAAATTTGCCAAGGGTAAGTGCAGAAGCCATCATCAGGCTATCTACCCATTGGTCAATGGTTTTTCTTTTGTCTAGACTCTTGTCTAGATTCAACCAGATGCCGTAGTTCGTGATAGGAACTCTTGGCAGATTGTCTTCTGGGACAAATATTTGGGAATTTCTTTCCTCTTTTTTACCCGTGGGGGCTTTCTGTACTGGGAGTTTTAGTTTCCCTTTTTCTCTACTAATGAAAGTTCTGGAGTTTTCTCCTTCTTCCATTTCAATATCTTGATAAGGAAAGACTTTTCTTGTCTTTCTGATTTTGAATTCTTTCATTTCTTCGATTAGTTTTTCTAATCGTTCAGGATTTTCACAATTCTTAGTTTCTTCATAAAGATCATAGAGCCTCTCAGCTCTAAGCATATGGACTGGTCTGTTTAGATCAGCTTCCAGATCTTCTTCTGATATTGGTTCTTCGATAGTGGGTTTTGTACCACTGACACTAGCTTCTCTAGTGCTGTAGCTTCTTCTCAGAAGACTGCTGTTTATCCTGAGGTTCTCAGGACAGACATCACTTTTCCTGTGATTGTCGAAGTTGAGGCTGATTTCTTCAGTTCTTCTACTCTCGTAGATTTTTGCTTTTGCTCTTTCCGGTTGCTTTTTTGGACCGGATAATTTCCATTCCAGAGGAAATGTTACTTCATTCCAAGTAACTTTGTGGATTTGCTGTGAATGGTTCTTCTGATTGGTGAGGAATCCAATAGTAAGACCTGGGATATTTGTAATCCTTGTCTTAGGGGCTACTGTCGTACTCATCAATTTATAGTATATTCTATATACTATTGCAAGTTCCTGCATATCCTCTTTCATGGATATGCCATCTGTCTTGACTCTCAGTCTGAGAGAGTGAGCTGCATCTTTCAAGCTGGTGGTGAAGTTGGGGAAGCAGTTTAAATACGCTACTTGGTCGCATAAGGATGCTTCGAGTGTTCCCAACAGACTAGCTTGGAAGTCTGTTAACCTGTTGTCCTGTAGAACACATAGGACTGAACAGTTTATTCCTTCCCGAGCAAGCAGATTTATGCCTACTTGGACTGCTCCAATATGCATAAATTGATATTTTTTTGCTTGTGCTTTGGCAACTTCTGCTGGATTGATTAGTAGAAGATCTGTCTCTCCTCCTGCTGTTGCTGGGGTTGTAATCTCCAGTAGTTTGAAATAATGGCTATCCATTAAATCAAATTTTCCTCTTTTGTAGATTTGTTTAAAATCTAACTGTGGGATTGAGGAATTTTTTACTTCTTGTTCAGTTTCATTGAACTCAAATTCTTCAGCATTTAGGAGTTGTACTCCTTTCTTTTTCCCAAAGATGCTTAACATCTTCATTTCTCTTTTTTCTGTTTTCTCCGGGTTTTCATACCGGATACTAGTCTGACTAGTAGATGGTTCTAGAAAAATCATGTTTGGAACACGATTTGTGTCTGGTTTTTCTAATGGTTTGAATCCATTAGTTTTCTTTTTTACTGTAGGCATTTTCTTGTCCTTCAGTATATTTTTCATAGAATCCAGCGTTTTTTGCTGTTCATTGATTTTTCTACTGACGACTGTCAGCTTTTCTTCTTCCGTTTTTGGAAGGTCCTTGATATAATCCAGTTTGTTTTCCAATCTTTCCAATTGGTGGATTATAGTAGATAATTTTTCTAGATGCGTTTGACATCTAGATACTTTTAGTAACAGCTTCTGATATTTCTCATCAGAAGATTTCAGTAGAGAATTTATTTTCTCTAATAACAATTCTGACATTGTCCCCATTAAGGAGGGGTTCTCCTTGAGCTATTTGACAAGCTCTGATACCAGTGATGTGCGGATCTAACCAATGCTCAAATAATCCAGAGGTTTTTGTTCTATTTCTAGAACATATAAGAGATTATCAATATCTTCCTCTAGTTTATAAATTCTGGTTTGGAGTCTATAAATAATATCTCAGTAGTTGGGAGTATTTCTGTTGAGATTATCTCTAAAGAGTTTCAATTTTCTCTTTCTGTTTTTAATTTTTTGCTAGTATTTTTACAAATAGCAAGTAATTCTAATCTGTCAACAGTCGAAATTATGAATAGTAAAATAACTGTTTACCTTCGAGTATAGAGGATGAGTTTATACCTGCAAATGTTTAGACAAACAAATTCAAAGCATGGGCCCATTACGCTCCGTCAATTTTTATTTTTACAGAGGAAAGAGATAACTATTAAGGAAAGTAAAAGACTCACTAAAGACAAAATGTCCTTAAGTGTAAACTTTTGTCCTTAAATGTGTAAAACCAAAAGTGGAGGAGTTATTTGTGTTTTGGACTTCTACTAGGGGGGTCTTTGTAGTTTGCTAAAATCGTTTGTTTCTCTATTTCTTTGTCTTCATTCTAGCAGCTAAAAGAACAAATTCAACCAGTGAGTAAGACGTGCATGTGAGTTGTGAACACTCGATTAGGTATGAACACTTGAATGTTCAAACTTTTCAACTAATTAATCATAGGACCCAATTGGGATGCCATCGACCTTTTGTAAATACAACAAATGGAACAATACACAGTGACATCACTCATGACAACATTTGTTCCGGATCATCCTTAAAAACACAAAAAAGCCTGAGGGGCTGAAGACCAACGAGAATGTCTGCTGACCACCTCGGGTGGGTATCCAACTGGGGGATTAACAGCGCGTGCATAGCACTCGACGTTTGGCAGACGGTGTGAAATTTGAGTAAAAAAAAAAAAAATCAAGCTGAAGTAAAATTCATTTTACTTGCACCCATTCTTGCTCCTCCTCCTCACATAGCGTACTTCTGAATCGCGTACTGAGATTAAGAGCGGGCGGGAGTAGAGTCCAGAGCTTCTGCTCGTCGTCGTTGTCGTGGCGAAATTCCGAAATTGAACCAAGGCGGCGTCTCAGCTCGGGGAAAGGACAGTGGGTTTCCACGGCAACTGCACGTACGCGTCTAAAGTCTAAACTCTCGACTGTTCTCGGAGTGCCTCATATTGCGACCGGAAACCTCGTCCGCAACCGGCAAACTCTCGGCTCTCTCCTCGACTCGCTCGAACCAGTCTTCAGCCTCCTCTTCTCTCTCAGACTCTCCTCGATCATAAGTTCTTGTTCTTCTTCTCTCTTCATTGGAATTTGAATTTGACGAGGAACTGAACAAGTTATTATCTTTGTATAGTTGAAGGGGAAATCTGGTAATCTGGTATTTAAAAGAATGTTCTTGTTTTCGTTTTCTTTTTCTATGGAAATCTGGTATCTGTGATTTCGTTAAGTGGGAATTGTGGATCCAAATCCAATTGTAGCATCAAAGGGGTTGGATAGATTAAGAGATGGAGGAATTGATGTCATATGCTAACTGGAAATCCTTTAGTCACTGTCGGTTGGAACAACCTCAGCCAGGTACTATGTCTGTAATTAGTGGCCGAGATTGAGCCTTTTCCTTAAAGTTTGATTAAATTTGTTTCCCCTGAGCTTAAGTTTGTTTCAACATATATACTTGGACAAACAAGGCCACTTCCTCAGTTGAGCAAAAGGGTCAGTCTCTCATTTTGAGCAGCAGCGCCCCAAAATGTCGAACGAGGACGCGGAGGATCGGCTGGGAACAAGTTCAGGATGTCACTGGGTCTACCAACTGTGCTGACAATACAGGGGCGAAGAACCAGTACATCATTCCTTCAAGGGAATCAAGGGTCGTCTGACTCGGTTGCCATCTGCTTGCGTTGGTGACATGCTCATGGCCACTGTCAAGAAGGGTAAGACTGATTTGAGAAAGTAGGTCCTGCCGGCTGTCATTGTGAGGCAGCGCAAGCCGTGGCGCCAAAAGGATGGTGTCTTCATGCACTTCGAAGATAATGCCTGGTGTTATTGTCAATCCAAAGGGAGAACTGAAAGGATCTGGAATTACTGGTCCTATTGGGAAGGAGTATGCTGATCTATGGCCGAGGATTGCCAGTGCTGCTAATGCCATTGTTTAAGTGATACCGTTTTGGCGTCTTCCATCTCTCTGCACAAGACGGATTTTGGTGTTGTCCTTTTTTTGTTTGATAATATACATCCCCAAATTTGACAGAGTTTTGTTTAATGGGTATATATTTTTGTGTAAACTTGAAAAGATGTTTTGCTCTGGATATTCTCATGCTTAGTCATCTGAATGGAGTAGACTTGGAATTAAGATATCTGTATTTCTGTTTTTATTTTCTCTCATGGCTGGTTCATATCTATACTTAGAAGTTCTTCTAGTGCTTGATGGTTTCTCCGATACGAATCAAAAAGTCCCTAATCAGTTCTAAAGATGCTCGGTATTCGGTAAGGAGCATTAACCTTAAAAAGAAAAAAAAGAAAAAAAAGAAAAAAAAAGGAAGAAAGAAAGCAAAAGTGAACTGGTTTTCAAACAAGGTACATTCTTTAAATGCATTTATGCTTTCTAGTTTGTTTTATTTTGTTGTTGTATTATGCATGTACTTAATTGGGTCTTGTTGTTTTTGGAGTTTCAATTAGTAGATTATTTTTTGAATAACAATTAGTAGATTATAGAAATGCATATATGGCTTTTTTTTTAAAGCGAGATAAGAGATCGAGTAACCTGTCCCCTTACTCGAAATTTTATTAAATGAAAGAGAAGAAAAGAGAATGAGGGACTAGGCCAAAATCTTTCTCATTAAACAAAACAAAAGAAAGTAGAGAAAAACTCTCTAATACAATCATACAAAAGGCAACAAGCAGAAATTAATGACATCGAGATAAAAAATACAAAAAAAGAAAAAAAAAAAAAAAAAAGAGCTGCTAGAACCTTTGAGAAACCAACCCCAGGAAGAGTCATCAGACCAACCAAGCTCCATGAGATTCGAAGCTCATTTGAAGAAAGAAGACAAAGTGACAAACTACTGGCTCTTTCCCAACCATATAATCCAAAATAAGAAGAATATGGGCTTCCATTTACCACCACAAATCAAGGTCTGCGAAGCAATTTTCCTGAATAATAATTTTGACGTTAGTAGCATAAGACCATCAGCATCATATGTAATAAACTTGCCGAAAGAAGGGAAGCCCAGAAAGATGACGCCGAAATCTTTCTGAAGCAAAATCAGGTGCCTCAGACCCAGTGCCTTGAGTCATGAGTTGCGCCATAGTCAACAAAGGCATCAGCTAAGCTATTTCCCTCTCTATAAATATGGGAAACCTTCAGATTCATTTGTTTAAGCAAAAACAAACAATTAGCCCAAGGAATCCGTAAGAACCATGGAGCTTCCAGTGATGAGTTTAATAAATGAACCACATAAGTAGAGTCTGTCTCCAATCAAAGATAGTTCCAATGCCGTGTCGAAGCTAACTGTATGGCTTCGATGACTGCAATAATTTCAGCGGCAATAGAACTAGCAAAAGATATAGAAGAGGCAAAAGCCCCTAAGAATGATCCTCCTGAATAACGAAAAACACCACCACAGCCTGCATTGTCATTGTTCTTGAGAGAACCATCAGTGTTAACTTTGATCCATCCCACCAGAGGAGGACGCCAAAACACAGGAATGAAGCTAATGGCATTGACTGATAGCTGACAAATTCCAAGTACCGAGAAAATAGACACAGAAGAATGCATTCGTTTGGGAGGGAAATAAAGAGCTGCAGATTCTTTGAAATGGATCCGGCTCTTCTATAGTTACATAGTGTGAAGTTACGTGAATTTCATAAAATTACAATCCTTCGTTTAATCTAACGGATAGAAGAGGTGGCCACCTAAATCAATACATATCTAAAAAGGATTTTTTTTTCCCCTGCAAACTGAAGTTAATAGTCATAGCAAAAAAAGAAAATAACTGACGTTAACTTGGGTTATTGTTTCAGACTCTTGCACCTCATCACTCTTTGGTTTTGTTCTTCATGGTACAGGCACCAGCAAGGATAAATCAAACAAATTAAACTTTTACATTTAGTTCATGCGCAATTGTCATACATAAGTATATCAATTATTAAACGTAGATCAAGTTGAGGAAATTCCATATACAGTGCTAGATAAACTATAAAGCACTCCGACATCCCATTGATGATTAATCCATATGCATATGTGATTACAAAAGGTTGATTAGGCACCCATCATCTCCAAAATGAAGTGTGATACAAATCAAAGAATTAATAGAGGCACAGGTCATGGGCAAAATCCCTTTGCAATTGAACGGATATTGGCCAAATTGAATTCATCCATCTAGCAGCAATGAAAACTCAGATCAAACATAATAAGTACCCCTTTGATCTTGAGAAACAGTGGAAAAAGTTCAAAAACTGAGAGAGATTAAAATTTACACAGTGGTTGGATCGTATAGGATTGTAGAGAACCCATATTCGATCTTAATTTTTGTTAACAGAGGTAATGCCTAATGCCAACGTTAAAGGTAATTTGGTACCAAAAAAAAAAAAAAACTCTAATTTTTATTAGTTAAGGTGGGCCACCCTTCTATCTGTTAGACTAGACGAAGGATTATGATTTTATCAAATTAGTCAAATATAACGAAAAACAAGAGATAATTTTGATTGAATAACTCAGATATCTCATTCACCTTACAAGAAGGAATTATATACAAATTACAATTGTGTCTAATAAGACAAGTACCACTCCTAAGGCAAGTAGTAAACCTAAAATAATACTACAAATATTACAGATCATGGAATATTACAGAATATCTACATAAATAAGGTAAGTATGACTCACGCCAACACTCCCCCTCAATTAAGTTGGCGCATACAGATCACGAATGCCCAACTTGTCAAGTAAGTCATGAAATGCCTTACTCGATACTGCTTTCGTGAGAACATCAGCTAACTGTTCTTCTGAGTGGACAAAAAGAAAAGAGAAAAGCTTAGCATCGAGCTTCTCTTTAATGAAATGTCTGTCAACCTCAACATACTTAGTTCTGTCATGTTGAAGTGGGTTGTGAGCAATATCCACCGCTGCCTTATTATCACAATACAAATCCATGGCTCGTTTGGGTTTAAATCCTAAATCACGAAGTAAATTTCTCAACCAGAGTAATTCACAAACTCCATGAGCCATACCTCTATACTCTGCTTCAGCACTTGACCTAGCCACAACGTTTTGTTTCTTACTTGTCCAAGTAACAAGATTACCACCTACAAAAGTGAAGTAACCAGAAGTAGATTTTCTATCGGTAACACAACCTATCCAGTCTGCATCTGTATAACCACTTATATCCAGATGATTATGCTTTGAAAACATCAAGCCTTTTCCAGGTGTAGACTTTAAATACCTCAGAATACGGATCACAGCTTCCATATGAGTTTCACTTGGATTATGCATGAATTGACTCGCAACACTAACTGTATATGCAATGTCTGGCCGAGTATGTGAGAGATAGATTAATCTGCCAACTAACCTCTGATAGCAAGCCTTCTCTGTAGGAATTTGATTAGGGTATTCAGCCAATTTATGATTATGCTCAATAGGAGTATCAGCATGTCTACATCCTAGCATTCCTGGCTCTGTCAAAAAATCAAGCACATATTTTCTCTGGCACAAGAAAATTCCTGAACTCCCCCTGGCGACCTCAATCCCCAAAAAATATTTAAGAGAACCAAGATCTTTCATCTCAAACTTTGATGCAAGCAGATCTTTTAATCTTTCAACCTCCTCTGAATTATCACCTGTAATTATCATATCATCAACATAAATAATCAAGGCAGTTAATTTACCTTCACAGCGTTTCAGAAACAATATATGATCAGAGTTGCTCTGCTTGTACCCAAAATGACGCATAGCTTGAGAGAATCTTCCAAACCAAGCTCGCGGTGATTGTTTGAGTCCATACAAGGACTTATTTAACTTACACACAAATCTACCTCCTATGCTTGCCTCATATCCTGGTGGTAGATCCATATAGACTTCTTCAGATAGCTCTCCATGTAAAAAGGCATTTTTCACATCAAACTGTTGCAAAAGCCAATGTAGATTAGCTGCTAGAGACATCAACACTCGAACAGTATTAATCTTTGGTACTAGAGCAAAGGTCACCTCATAATCCACGCCATATGTTTGAGTATATCCCTTTGCAGAAAGTCTTGCTTTATATCTTTTCACTAAACCATCTGCATTGTGTTTGATAGTGTACACCCATCTACATCCAAAAACTCTCTTTCCCTGTGGAGGTCGGTGGCACAAACTCCCAAGTATTATTCTTCTCTAATGCCTCCATCTCTTCATTCATCGCTTGAGACCATTTGGGATCCTTGAGAGCATGCTCACTTTACTGGGAACACATACAGATGATATTTGATTCACAAAAGAAGCATGGGATTTGGATAATCGGTGGGTGGATACAAAGTTGGCTATGACATACTTAGACTTAACATCTAAACTTGGTTCATATTGACGAGGTGGTTTACCACGGGTGGACCTAGGAGGCAAAACATACACACGATCACCAATATCAGAGTTAGAAGAAACACCACGAACCTCAAGATTGGGACGCTCCTCAGGGATTGGTTGACAAGGGTTATCTGTATCTAACAGGGGTGGATGAGCTTGGCCTTCTTGGAGGGTAGACGATTCGGCAATTGTCTCTTCTATTTCGGAACTCGCAATGCTCTATTTGGCAGTTGCATGGCGAAGGGTAGACGATTTAGCAATTGCATTTTCTGTGTCGTAACTCGCAATGACTTGTTCGATAATTGCCTTTTTTGTTTCTGCAGGAGTGTCATTGGCTCCAATGGGCTGAATTTTAATCCCACAAGACTTCTCTTCCAAAAAAGTGTGTTTCTCCCCCTGAAGTGAAGGATTGATGGGAGAAAAATAACATGCATCCTCATAAAAGGTGACATCCATGGTAACAAAAACTTTCTGTGTAGGAGGATGAAAACACTTGTAGCCCTTCTGATTAATACTATAGCCCACAAAAACACATTTTAATGCCCTGGCATCGAGTTTGGACCTTTGATTCTTAGGAACATGGACAAACACAACACACCCAAAGACACGAGCAGGGAGATTAGGAAACGAAGGGACAGACACATGATTTGAAAGGGCAGCATAGGGGGTTTGACCATTGAGAACAGAGGAAGGTAGCTTATTGATGAGATGACAAGCAGTGAGAATTGCATCTCCCCAAAGACACTTAGGCATATGAGCACTAAATAGAAGAGACCGGGCTATGTTAAGAACATGAGGATTCTTTCTTTCTGACACCCCATTTTGTTCAGGGGTTTGAGGGCAAGTAGTTTGATGAATGATCCCATGAGAATGAAAGAATTGGTGAAACTAAGAATTGACAAACTCCCTCCCATTATCAAAACGAAAGACTTTAATATTGGCTCCAAATTGATTTTGAACAAGAGCAAAAAATTCTTGAAAGCAGAGTAGACTTCATATTTGTGTTTCAATAAAGCGACCCAAGTAAGACGGGTATAATCATCAATAAACAAAACAAACCAATGTTTGCCAGACAATGTTGACTCATGGGAAGGTCCCCATACATCAGAATGGATAAACTCAAAAGGAAAAGAACTCCTAGTAGTACTCAAATGATAACTAGTATGATGACTTTTAGCTAAGACACATGACTCACAATGCAACTTAGACTCATCAATGCCCAGAAACAAGGATGGCATAGATTTCTTCATGACACTAAAGGAAGAATGCCTCAATCTCCGATGCCATAGCCATAATTCTTCAACTTGATTAGTAACCCCAGTGGAAATCAAAGCTGCTTGGATTGCCTTCTCCGGAGAACATGCAATCCAGATGAAATAATCGACCCCTCAGATAACCCCTGCCGATTATTTCCCTGGTGAGGAGGTCCTGAAAAATCACATACAATGAAAAAAATGTTATAGAACACCGAGATTGAGTATTAAGCTGAGGCACATATATAAGATGATGAGAGAGATCAGGGACATAAAGAACATCATGTAGTATCAAAGAAGGGGTGAGACGAACAGACCCTATTCCAAAAACAGGAAAAGAATCACCATTGGCATTGACAACAGAGGAAATAGAGGGTGGATTGAGAAAAAGAAAGAAACTACGATCATAGGTCATATGGTCAGATGCTCCAGAATCAATTATCCAAGTATTGCCACCAATAAAGCTATAAATTTTTAAAGCAACTCCAACCTTACTATTACCACAGCGACTTACGGATGCGGTATCCTTACCAGCAAATTTAGTGTGATCTGGTTTTGTCACCGCATAGTAATCTTGGTCTTGAACAAGATGAACAGCAGCCTTTCCCTTGGGTTTGTTGTCTTGAGGTCGGGGCCTATCAAAGTAGCTTGCTGGAAAACCAACCAACCTGTAACAATTTGCTTTGGTGTGACCTGCATTCTTGCAGTAGTTACAAGTCAGATTTGAGGAGAACCTGAGAGAAACGTCTTGATTTTTCACCATGGTGAATACGCAGCGGAAGGAAAAACAACAAAGTACTTGGAAATATAAGAAGGCAACTGTGATGAAAGGATCAAAGGACAAGGAACAAATCCGAGCACAAAGAACAAGGGTCAAGGACCAAAGAACAATGAGTCAGAGTCCAGGATCGGATCTCTGCTCTGATACCGAGGCCTTTTGTGATTAAAACCTAACACCTATCGGGTGGTTAAGTTGGGACAATATCGGTACAACAATGGGCCATAGGCCACGCTTGTCTCTGTTTAACATGGTATCAAAGCGGGTCTCTCTCTAATTGCGTCTTCAATTGTCATGGGCCTGAATTTGGGTCCCTTATATTGCCATCGGAATATTCCGATTGGATTGTTACCAAGTGTTCAATGTGGGCATTGGATTGTTATATTGGCCAAGTCTCTGATATGAAACTTGTGTCCCAATTTCCAATTTGGGAATTGGATTGTTAATTAATTTCACGTACAGACCTAGAGTTAGGTTGCACGTGAGGGGGCGTGTTGGAGAGGAAAGATTCTATATTGGAAAATGACAAATAAAATATAACTTATAAGTGGGTGGCTCTTACCCAATTATACTGAGACCTTTTGTGATTAAAACCTAACACCTATCGGGTGGTTAAGTTGGGACAATATCGGTACAATGGTGGGCCACAGGCTACGTTTGTCGCTGTTTAATAAAATTCACGTAACTTCACACTATCTAAATTTAGAGGAGCTGGATCCCTTTGAAATATCCTAGAAGTTGACGTTGGGCATGGATTAAATTGAACTTGATGTCCTCAAATCGGAGTAGATTTCTAGTAGTTCAAATATACCAAATCAAAGTGCAGGCTACTATGATCCAGAGACGACGTTTAGACTTGGATAGTGATGAGGTAAAAGTCCCAAAAAAAAAACCTCGTCCCTAGAGCTCCAAGGAGAAAAAGAATGATAAAAAAGAAGCATACCCCATTCCCATAAAGCCACCACTTGAGGGCAATGCAAGAGAAGATGGAGCAGTGACTCAGCCTGATTCCCACATATAGCACAACAAGATGCCAAAGAAAAACCTCGACGTTGAAGATTCCCACATATGGCTAATCACATATACATCCTTGTGGTTGACCGATGGCATGAGCATGAAACATGCTTATTTTTTTCACATGTCGTTTATAAATACTCTGTCATAGATGTGAATGGTCAAAATAAAAAAATAAAAAATTGTATTTCTATTTCGAAGACCTTAACCTATACCAATATGCCTACTAATTTTGTATGACCTATACATTGCATTTATAGTGATGAAGATCTTTAAAAAGCAACAACGAGGTGTAAAAAGAATTTGGAGAAAGCAACCGCTTGATGGGAAGATTAGAATGTTTTATGATGATTGTAAAAAATTCAGCCGATGTATTCGTTTCGACTTCGATCAACCTAAGTTATTTTCATAACCCTATGTATATATCAGATTCCTCAAAGGGAAACCTTATCGGAAACTAACTAAATGGGGAAACCGACCGTTAGATGAAACTATTAGAATAAATTATGCATGGAGTTAAAAATTTAGCCAATTTCACCATAGTTTCGAATTCGATCTAGTTAGTCAACATTTATCACATATATATCTTCTTCGTTGACCTATTGCGTGATGACCACGAAATGTGCTTATTTTTTCACACAACGTCTAGAAATACTCTGTGGATAGATGCTAATAATCAAAAGAAAAATAAATTCAATTTCTATTTCAATGACCTTAACCTATAGCAATGTACATGCTTACTAATGGTGTATGACTTATACATTGTATTTAAAGTTATGAGGACTCAAAAGCAACAACGAGGTGGAAAATAAATTTGGAGAAAGCAACCGCTCGATGGAAAGATTAGAATGTTTTATGGTGGTTGTAAAAAATTCAGCCGATTATGTATATGTTTCCATTTCGATCGACTTGATCAACTCTAATTACTTTTATAACACTATTTATATATCAAATTTGTCAAAGAACAACCCCATCGGGACCTAAGTAGAATGGAAAATTGACCATTGGATGATATTATTATAATAAATTATGCATGTAGAAAAAAATTTAGCCAATTGCACTATAGTTTTGAATTCGATCAAATTAGTCAACCGTAGTCACACACACAGACACACACATATGTTCTTGGTTGACCGTTGGCTTGGTGACCACGAAAAGTGCTTATTTTTTCACACAATGTTTATAAATACTCCGTGGATGTATGTGAATAGTCAACAGAAAAAAAAAATCAATTTCTATTTTGAAGACCTTAACCTATACCAATGTGCCTCAAAATGTGTATGACTTATAGATTGCATTTAAAGTAACAATGACCTTTCAAAAGCACCAACAAGGTGGAAAATTAAATTGGAGAAAGCAACCGCTAGATAGGAAGATTCGAATGTTTTATGGTGATTGTAAAAAATTCACCTGATTTGGTATTCATTTTGACTTGGGTCAACTCGGTCAACCTTAGTTATTTTTGTAAACCTATTTGCATATCAAATTCCTCAAAAAGCAACCACTTCGGGATATACAAAAATGAGGAAACTAGCTGTTAGATGAGATTATTAGAATAATATATGCATGTTGTAAATAATTTAGCCAATTTCACCATAGTTTCAAAATCGATCCACTTAGTCAACCATAGTCGCAGATATATCTTCTTGGTTGATTGATAGCTTGACGACCACGAAATGTGCCAATTTTTTCATACGACGTCTATAAATACTTCGTGGATATATGTGAATGGTTAAAAGGAAAAAAAAAAAAAATTCTATTTCTATTTCGCGGACCGTAAAGTTTATCAATGTGCCTACTAAAGTAAGTATAAAAAAATGCAATAAATAAAAACCTAATTAACGTAAGAACAAATTCCAAAACTATTTTGACAGACCTCCATATTGGGCTATTTTGATTATATTGATTGCACAAAATCTTTTATACCTACTAATATCAAGGTTCTAAAAAATGTTAGGCACTAGTTCCGCGGTGGTCCAGAGACTAGCGCCCAGGCCTAGGCGGTTTTTATTTTTTTAATTTTTTTAGTTATTTTGATGACTTAAAATTAATAATAACATTAGAAGTCCTACAATTAATTGAAAGTAGTACATCAAAATGAGAAAAATAAAATGTTTATGATTTAACCATCATACTTATTATTAGCAATCTCAAAATGTGGGAATAAAACAAAAAAACCAAACCATGCCTACCTGTTGAGGTGGAAAACATGCTAATCAAAGCCCAAAACAAAACAAGCAACATTTGGTCCATGTGATATACAACCCTAAAACACCCTTATGTAGGAACAAATCCTTGTCATCACTCACCACATCTGTTGGGTTTACAGCCCATGAGTCTTTCCTAAGATAATTGTCTTAGAGTATGAGAATTGTTCACCCAGTAGGTTTTGGATTCCTACTGATGAATGGAGTTCCAATGAGGAAGGAAAATCCTTATTAATGTAGGATTACCTGTAATCCTTGTTGATTACAGAGAAGGAGAAGGCATAATTGCCTACCACCAATAGGAATAGGTTTCCTAATCGGTGAAGAAAGCTGACATCCTTATGGCTATATAAGGAGGGGTTCTGCTCTAGGTTTTTCATCACAAAGACAGAGAGCAAAGTGTATTCCATTCTCGGAGTTAGAGAGTGAGAGAGGGTAAAGAAGAGAGTGATAGAAAGAGAAGAGAGAGTCCTTATTTTCTTATTCTTTCTGGTTGTACCCATTATAAATATAGTGGAAGATCATTTTTCTGCCCGATGGACGTAGCAAAGGTTTTGTTGAACCACCTTAAATCTGTGTTCTTGTGCTCGTATCTTTGTGGTTGTTTCTCTTGGTGTGTTGTGCCTGTTTGTGTTTTCGACTTCACATATTGACCGATTCTCAATAAGTGGTATAAGAGCTCAGACTCGTCTAGGAAATTCAAGGTTTGAATAGGCAGGTTCGGTGTTGTCAGAATAGAAGGAACAAATAGCACAATGATCAAACTCACACACACGAATTGTGTGAAGTGGATGGTACGTCTAAAGATGCACAACTTAAACCTTGCACTCAAATATCATCGCTGGTAATATAGTGATCAAGCAAGGGTCATTACCCACTGAAGATTGTTCCAAAACTGCTAAACAAATGTCACAAACTACTCTAAACCATGCTACTAAACAGTTAACGAAAATAAATTAATTAACTAACCTAGACTTGATGGAATTTTCTATAAATTTTACAAGACACTACAAAAACATTGACTAACACGTATACAAAATTTCAGAATAATCGGAGTTGGTTTGGTATATTAAATAATTCATGTAAAACACAGAAAGATAACATAGCAGAAACAGATTTTATAACTTTAAAACTATTGATATAAATAAAGCTAACAACTCATTCTCCAACACCAAACACACTCAATCATATCAAAGCTCAGTTATGGAATCCTAATTCTCAATTGAATTTACCCGAAGTTAACTCACAAGCTCGAATTAACCCATTACCCTTTCGTAGTTCCTCGTTAAGTGAATACAAGCTCACCACTTAATCTATTTCCGATTATGCAACCTAGACACAAGCTCGCTAAGTTTAACATATCAAAATCATTAAGCAAGAAAAAGGTTTGGATAAATCTAGGGTCACAAGTACATTGTAGTCTTGCTAAACCTAGGGTTTGAGTCATTTGTAATTCAAGAAAATATTTTGCTACTCAGTTGGAATCAACACACGACATATACGAATCTAGTGTTACTCCTAGCATTAGAACCCTAACCTCTTCATTTAGTTGTGCACCTAAACAAACAAGCAAAGATTCATCTTGTCGACACTGTGAAACAAACACTCAATTGATAATATAGAAAACCAAAAACTGAATTGTCATCAATATGAATTGAACATGTTTGGGGCTTTGAAATCGCCCCTAGCTACAAAAGTATTTAGCTAGACATAGTCATGAAGAAAATAAAAATAGAAGAAAGGAAGAGGAAGAGATGGCGGCTAGCTGAAGGCAGAAGATGTCGTTCTCTCCTTTCTCTTGTGCTGCAGAACGTACGTCTCAACTGAACGTCTCCCTCCTTTATTGCTTAGGTTAGGAGATTTTCACTTCTTTTCCTTTTAGGATTCAAGTAGCTTCTCCTCTAAGATTCTTAATAATTTTCACCCATAAAAATATGTTATATATCTCTAATAAACAGAGATATTCAGTTAATACTCGTCGGTGGGCTTCTCAAAGGAATTTGGGTCTCAAATCATGGATTTCCGTCAAAGTGTCAGATTCTCGGACTGCCCGACCTTGCTGTACTAAATCAGCCATAACTTCTTATAGGAAAATGATATTAATGAACCGTCAAAATTTCTGGAAACTAGACATCGAAGGCTTTCAAACTATATACTCACTGTCTGATTCATTCTGAGCTGCTCTCAGTTTCATGTCGAAGTTGACTGATCTGCACAGGCAGATTTACTGATTTAGCTTCCTTTCTTCTATTTTGCTCCATAACACCTACAAAATATAAAAATAATGTAAATGACTCAAAAAGATGGAAAACTATCTAAGAAAACATGAAGAAATCAATACAAAATCATGTACATTTATGAGCTTATCAAATTCTCCCACACTTATCTTTTGCTAGTCCTCGAGGAAAACAAAAGAAGCTAACTACTATAACAAAGGACACGGACCTAATGTCTTCCAAACATCTCAGAGAACTTATAATGCCCACTAGTATGATCAACAAAATTCAAGCAGTCACATATCAGAATTCACAACTTCACTTAAGAGCTAATTTATTTTGATAACCATCATGCTCAAAGTATAATGCAAGGACAATCAAACCAATGCAACAAATGAGAACCAACTTCCTCATGGTTCAAACAAGTGTTCGCTTAATTTCTCACAAAGATGCTCTTAATTTCTTTTCACTCACGATTTTCTGACTTGATGTATAAGTATAGATTTCACTCAAGTTATATGTGAGAGGAATGATATAATAAGACAAACAAATAGCTCACATATGATAACAAGAAAGAAAGGCTTTTTCTGAATATATATATATATATATATATGTATTTTTTAACTATGATCCCATGATTGGAATGCCAAAACTCGGACGAAAGGCCAGTGACACCATATGCTCACCCCTCCACACAAGTCTCCACAAATCGAATGCACGACTTCAAAGATCAACAAGGTCTTTATTCAGGGTTGTAATGGGGCCGCCAGTGACACCATATGTTCACCCGTCCACACAAGTCTTCACAAATCGAATGTACAACTTCAAAGATCAACAAGGTCTTTATTCAGGGTTGTAATGGGGCCAAGGGTTAAGGTTAGAAGAAAGAAAGGATAGGAAATTCAAAGATCCTAAAGAACCTAGTGGAACACTAGAAGAACATAAGAGATAAAAGATTCTTGAAACTCTTCAAGGTAATCAATCTTCGACCATGAAGCAAATAATTTTTTCAAGGCCAGATGTCATCTTTTTGGGCCTTTGCTTCATTCTAAACATTCTTTTAACACTTGTGAAATATGAAAAACACCACATTTTCTTGAACATTCCTTCAATTCAAAATAAACTCCTTATTCACAAAAGGGGGACTAAAATCCATTCACACCTTTTTTTTTTCGCTTTTGCCGTATACTTTTTTTTTTCGTTTTCTTTTCAGCATACATATATATATATATATATAATTTTTTTTTTATGGACAAGTCTTACCCCCACACTTGCTTACAAAAGTACCTCGAACATAAATATATCTCTAAAAATATTTGCTCCACTAATTCCTTAGGATAGGGTAATGATACATCTATACTAAACTTGGGGTTAAGGAATTTGTGGTGATGAAACAAAAGGCTTAATGTAGGCTCAAGGGGGTTAACTAGGGGATTGCACATCTTGTGTGCATAAAAGGGACACAGGTTAATTTGGCTATGATGGTAATCCTAGTGCCTTTATCCCTTCCCATCCATCATGCAATTCAACCATAAGCTTCAAGAGGCTTTGGGGCAAGTTCTAGCATTTGTCCTTATAAAATATGCAAGTCGAATCCGAGTCTCAACCAAGATGAATAAAAGATGAGATCATGCAAAATCCTCTTCAAGAAAATAAGATGATTTTTTACTAAGCACTCAGAAAATAAATAGCAGATATACATGCTCAAAAGCTCACAAGGGTTTAAATCAAGTTTAACCTATCATAGCATGCATCCATCAATTCTCAAGTGTTACATTAATCCAACCATCAATGTATATAAATCAAGCACAATAATCATCAAAATCTATTAACAATGATTTGAAATCAAGAATCTAACACATGCCTGCAATCCTTTTGTGACCAAAATATAAATCTGAAAGTTCATGATCATCATAGAGTTGGAAGACTCCTAAGACTCATTGAAAAATAAAACCTAAAACTAGACTTTTTAAAAAAAAATTCTTTTTCATTTGTTTGATTTTTTATTTATTGAAAATAACAAAAAGTTTCAAATTCCTTCCCCCCACACTTAAACTAAACATTGTCCTCAATGTTTGATCTAGATATAATCATGCAATGATATAGTTAAGTATAGAAGGAAAGAGAAAACACAACAAAAATGAAATAGTTAAGAAGAGTAGAGAATGCTCCCTCTTGTAGACCTCCCAATGCTAATGATCTTTGGATATCAACCTCAAGGCTGTAAGCCTTGAATGTCTAGGGCAAGCTCTATGCCAAATGGGCCAAAGATACTCCAATAATGCTCAAAGTGATTAGGAAACATCACTGTTCACAAACTGACTTCAGCTAAAACCTTGCAGCATCCCTATTTCCGAGGTTCATATCTCATCCAGTAAGAACCGGAATCCAAAGGTTTCACTTGGAGATGAAATTTCATATTTAGGGCTTTCCATACATATGTGGCACGCATTCCAACTCCAAGGGATGTAGAAACTAGAGACCTGCAAAGTTAGCAAAAAATTAAAGAAAACTGGCAGAATGACCTTTGTCCATTCAAACCTGAATACAAGAAGTTACAGGAGTCACATTCAGAAACCCTTTGGCAAGAATGAAGTTAACATCCGGAGCTTCAAATCCATATAAGTTTTGTCTAATTTGGACCCCCGGAAGTATCCTCTATTTTGCCCTGTATGTGGCTTTGATGCCCAGTTTTCTGCTTTTCTGTTCCGACCCTCTTGTACTCAACTGAAAACTGCAGACGCTGTGAAAATTGAAATTTGGATCTGTAAAAGCCATTAGAAAATAGACATCTGGAGCTTTTGATCCATATATAGTACATCTATTGGTTCCAAAGGAGCTGTGAACAACAGCTGTTCAAAGTGGACTGAAATCTGGGCGTCAGAAAAAACTGGTTTGATAAAAAGTGACTCCTCTAAATCTTTCTCAACTATGAGACCGCAATCTTCCTCCTTCATTCATTGGGTTGCCTCCCAAGAAGCGTTTGGTTTAATGTCCTCAGCCTGACGGCCGGGCCAATTCTTCAAGAGTAATCAGGAGGTTTTGGTCTTGGTTCCATGAGATGCTTGACCTTTTTCAAAGAAGCTAGGTGATCCCTTTTAAGCAATTTGTGCTCCTTGGTAACAATGGAAAGATAGGATTTCAACTTTCTCGTTTTCTTTCTCTTCTTCCATTGTCTCTTTCTCTTCTTATGTCCCACAAGCACGGCCAAAAGAATCTTCTTATTAGAATTGGGATATTCACCTATCACCATCTCCACATGATCAACAAACTCAAAAGTTTCTTGTATGGAGGGAACAAATGTAAAGCTCAAATGTGGCAAGTAATGGTCAAGTGGTCGGCCATGTGATATAATTAGAGGCTCGTCTATAGGAGATTTGCTGGACTCCTCTTCTAAGCAATCCTCCATGTCATCCTTGTATTCTTGATCTTTATGAGCTATGATGATTGCTTCTGGCACTTGGTACTCATTCGCATGAAGCTGAACTTTACTTTCTTTAATGTAAAATTCCTCACCTGTCAAGGACTCATCAATATCACTATCTTCACATGCTTCAAGAGTAGTTGTATCGTGTAACACATAATCCTCACACGTCCCAACCTCAAGTTTCTTTTCATAGGGCTCATCCACATCTGTATCCTCATCCTCATCCAAAATTGACTCATGGAATACATTATGAGATTGAGGTAAGGCCGTGACTTCAAGGGACTTCCCTAAAGTTGTAGTAGGTGTAGGAGGGCACTCCATAAGTACCTTGGCCTCCAAAGACTCATTAGCTTCTGCCCAATCTTCTTCCTCACTCGTCAACACCTTATGATATGACTCTTGAACCAAAGATTGTGTTTCCCGCTCCTCTTTTTCTTGGTTCGAAGAATTCATAATTTGCTAGATATGTCGCTCAATATTCTCCACGGCTTTGTCCATATTCCTTGATGATTCTTCCGCACTTTTCGCAACTGCTTGTACAATTGCCTCAAGGGAGGGCTTCATTGGATCAACCAAGAGGATTGGTTCTTGATCTTGGTATGACGGCCACATGAATGAATCAATATTGTGATGATAAGGATCATACATAGGGACTTGATAAGGCTGTCATGAGTTGAACGCTTACGGATTCCATGAAGAGTTAGCATTAGTCCATCCATTGTTGTAAATGCCTGAGTTGGGATCCTCCCACATTATAGTAGCTTGCTCAAAATCACCTTGGTATTGCAGTCTGCAAACAAAACAAAACAAAAACTAAGTTAGTATATTACAAAATTGAAAAAAAACCAAAAACAAAACAGATTAGCAATTAAGGAAAACAATCCCTGGCGACACGGCGCCAAAAATTTGTACGTCTAAAGATGCACAATTTAAACTTTGCACTCAAATATCATCGCTGGTATTATAGTGATCAAGCAAGGGTCATTACCCACTGAAGATTGTTCCTAAACTGCTAAACAAATGTCACAAACTACTCTAAACCATGCTACTGAACAGTTAAAGAAAATAAATTAATTAACTAACCTAGACTCGATGGAATTTTCTATAACTTTTACAGGACACTAAAAACACATTGAATAACATGTATACAAAATTTCAGAATAAGAAGAGTTGGCTTGATATATTAAATAATTCACGTAAAACTGAACACAGAAAGATAACATAGCAGAAACAGATTTTATAACTTTAAAACTATTGATATAAACAAAGCTAAGAACTCATTCTCCACCACCAAACACACTCAATCATATCAAAGCTCAGTTATGGAATCCTAATTCTCAATTGAATTTACTCGAAGTTAACTCACAAGCTCGAATTAACCCATTACCCTTTCGTAGTTCCTCGTTAAGTGAATACAAGCTCACCACTTAATCTATTTCCGATTATGCAACCTAGACACAAGCTCGCTAAGTTTAACATATCAAAATCATTAAGCAAGAAAAGGGTTTGGATAAATCTAGGGTCACAAGTACATTGTAGTCTTGCTAAACCTAGGGTTTGAGTCACATGTAATTCAAGAAAACATTTTGCTACTCAAATGGAATCAACACACGACATATATGAATCTAGTGTTACTCCTAGCATTAGAACCCTAACCTCTTCATATATTTGTGCACCTAAACAAACAAGCAAAGATTCATCTTGTAGACACTGTGAAACAAACACTCAATTGATAATATAGAAAACCAAAAACTGAATTGTCATCAATATGAATTGAAAATGTTTGGGGCTTTGAAATCACCCGTAGCTACAAAAGTATTTAGCTAGACATAGTCATGAAGAAAATAAAAACTAGAAGAAAGGAAGAGGAAGAGATGGCGGCTAGCTGAAGGCAGAAGATGCCGTTCTCTCCTTTCTCTTGTGCGGCAGAACGTACGTCTCAACTGAACGTCTCCCTCCTTTATTGCTTAGGTTAGGAGATTTTCACTTCTTTTCCTTTTAGGATTCAAGTAGCTTTTCCTCTCAGATTCCTAATAATTTTCACCCATAAAAATATGTCATATATCTCTAATAAACAGAGGTATTCAGTTAATACTCGTCGGTGGGCTTCTAAAAGGAATTCGGGCCTCAAATCATGGATTTCCGTCAAAGTGTCAGATTCTCGGACTGCCCGACCTTGCTGTACTAAATCAGCCATAACTTCTTGTAGGAAAATGATATGAATGAACCGTCAAAATTTCTGGTAACTAGACATCGAAGGCTTTCCAACTATATAAAGCTCACTATCTGGTTCATTCTATGCTGCTCTAAGTTTTATGTCGAAATTGACTGATCTACACAGGCAGATTTACTGATTTAGCTTCCTTTCTTCTACTTTGCTCCATAACACCTACAAAACATAAAAATACAGTAAATTACTCAAATAGATGGATAACTAGCTAAGAAAACATGAAGAAATCAATACAAAATCATGTACATTTATGAGCTTATCAGTGGATGCCAAGAATGAAGGAAAGTTGGGAAACTTTCGTGGTGACCGTAAGTAATTCTGCGTATGATGGTGTACTATCTACGGATACCGTTAAGGATAACATGCTTACTAAAGAAACAAGAAGGAAAGATGTGGGCATAGAAAATGGATAAGGAAAGCTCCTTATTACAATGGGTAAAGACAAGAATTCAGGTCGAGGGTTTAGTGGCACGTGTTACTATTATGGCAATATGGGCCACATGAAGCGGATGTGTCGAAAGTGGAAACAAGACAAAAAGAAAGGCAACTACCAAAATAAAGGAGATACTAACATTATCTTAGGAGATGTTCTTACAGTTCAAGAATGTCTATATGTTGGTGACAAAGGTCACGATTGGTTCATGGATACCGGTGCAAGTTGTCATGTTACTTCCAACTTAGAGCTTTTTTCTACATATGAAGCATGCAACTTTGGGATGTTAAACATGGGAAATACAAGCTACTCCAAGATTTCGGGAATGGGAGATATTTGCATCGAGACTAATCTTGGTTACTAGATGACATTGAAGGATGTGAGGCATGTTTTTGATTTTTGTGTCAACATATTGTCTTCAAGTGCTCTTGATAGACAAGGTTTCCACCAATATATTGGTGATGGAAAGTGGACGCTTACAAACGGGTAGTTGGATGTTGCTAAAGGAAAGTTTTGTCATTCTCTGTACAAGACATATAGCTTGGTATCCAAAGATGACTTGAGTGCAATGGGTGATACTTCTTCACACATATTGCGCCACAACGAAGGCCATATAAGGAAGAAAGGTGATCTGGAAAAGAAGTCCCTAATTTCCATTTCCAATGATGAGTTTTATGCCCAGGGAGAAGATGGTCAAGAATTGTTCCACCAGGAGGGACATGGTGATGGGTTATTTGATCAGTGGGAGCTACATATTCCAAACATGAAGTTCTGCATCAAGTCATCTCGGGCGGACTAATAGAGTCAAGTCGGTAATTCTCATTCATGGTCTGGAGGGGGAGATTGTTGGGTTTCCAGCCCATGATTCTTTCCTAAGACAATTGTCTTAGAGTATGAGAATTGTTTACCCAGTAGGTTTTGGATTCCTACTGATGAATGGAGTTCCAATAAGGAAGGAAAATCCTTATTGATGTAGGATTATCTATAATCCTTGTTGATTACAGAGAAGGTGAAGACATAATTGCCTGCCACCAATAGGAATAGGTTTCCTAATCGATTAAGAAAGCTTATATCCTTATGGCTATATAAGGAGGGGTTCTGCTCTAGGTTTTTAATCACAAAGACAGAGAGAAAAGTGTATTCCATTCTTGGAGTTAGAGAGTGAGAGAGGGTAAAGAAGAGAGAGATAGGAAGAGAAGAGAGAGTCCTTGTTTTCTTATTCTTTCTGGTTGTACCCATTATAAATATAGTCGAAGATCTTTTTTCTGCCCGGTGGAAGTAGGCAAAAGTTTTGCTGAACCACCTTAAATTTGTGTTCTTGTGCTCATATCTTTGTGGCTGTTTCTCTTGGTGTGCTGTGCCTATTTTTGTTTTCGAGTTCACATATTGACCGATTCTCAACAACATCCAATGGCTTAGATTCCCCTACTGTGCTCATTATTGCGCTCTTCTTCACTTCACCGTCTTCCTCCTCTCTTCTCTATCTCTTATTGACAAATAATAGAAAAAAAATGGCTACATTCATTTTGACCATCCCAGTTCTTCCTTGCTCTAAATTTGATCCTCATAAAATTAGTTCTTTCCAAATTTCATGTGACCCAAAATTTGAGTGATAATCCCATGTGGGTTCTTCTGCTTTTTCAATTGAAAACCAACTCAAAGCTTCAATCTTTCAATATGGCGTGGTTTGGTTTTTGTTGAATTAGTTTGAAGAGAAAAGAGAAAGGGATAGATATGAAGAGAGGAGAGAGAGAGATAGTGATGTTGGGACTACAGATTAATGGACGACGTGAGGAGAGACTAGAGAGATCGAGAATCCAGTCGTCGTGCATCGAAGAGAGAGAGACAGAAAGATAGAGGAGAACAGATGTATCCGAGTTCCCCGCCCAGCGCCTAGCCAAACGCCCAAGCTTCCCAGCGCCCGCGTAGGCGCTCGTCGAAACGCAACCCGATTTCCCTTGTCGCCTAGCCCAAAATCGGGGCTGTCACTCAGCGCCTAATAAACAAGTTCAACCATATTAGAACATTGACTAATATGGTCGAACTTGTTTATTAGTTGTATACAAAAGCATACCTTCCATAAGCAACAAGGTGAAGGAAATAGAATTTATCAAAATTGACCGTTGGATATTATCATGATAAGGAAAAAATAGATATGGTTAAAATTTCAGCTATTTTTGTTGTCGTTTGGGTCTTGATCTAATAGGTTAACCCTAAACCCTAAATACCACATACATGAAATTAATATGTTCATAACAGGTCATTTGCAACGTCTTTTTTCCATCTATCAGCTCTCCTACTCTCACGGGTATGAGCTATATCAACCAATATAAAAATTTTAGAAAATTTATCTCCTAGTGATTCAGCTTCCCTTAGGAAAGGATAAGTGTATAAAGGGTTGACTGCTTTATTTGATGTCACAATGACGCCAGAACAAGTTAATTTTTTTTTTTACATAGTACCTATTAATAATAGATGGATAATGTCGAATTTATTGATTTCTAGTTCCGAATTTTTGGATCGCACATAATCCTTATATGCCTACGAATATGGTCTAACTTATTCAATAGTTGTGCGCAAAAAAAGCAACAAGGTGGAGGAAATAGAATTTATCAAAATCGATCGTTGGATGTTATCATAATAAGAAGAAATGGATACGGTCAAAATTTTGTTGTCGTTTGGGTCTTGATCTACTAATTCAACCCTAAATCCTAAATACCACTTAAAACTAATATGCTCATAACCGGTCATTTGCAACTTCCTTTTTCGATTCATTAGCTCTCCTATTCCTGTGGGTATGAGCTATATCAACCAATATAAAAAAAGGGGTGAAATTTGCACACCCCTAATTGCAAATGGCACACCCTTTTATTTTTTTAATACTATTTCATCTCATAACTTTTTATACTTCCTAAAATACCCTAAAGTCAGATTTTTTTTTTCTTCCTCTCTCTCTCTCTCTCTCTTCTCCAAAACCACGACCATCTTCTCTCTGTCTTATTCATGTATGAGCCCAAGTTGGGTTCCTCTTTCTAGCTGCAAGGATAAAGAACAGAGACCCATTTGCAGAGCCATGGATTCGAGGGCTGCGCAGATGGTGTCAATTTGGGCGAATTCGATGTATCTAAAACCCAGGGAAGTTGATTTGGACACCCCGAATCCTCTCTCTGCACCCGGACTCTTCTCTCTCGCATCTACCTCTTCACACACACTAGCCCGTCAGTTTAATTCCGCTGCCACAAGTCAACAACTCGGCAACTCCTCTCTTTGATCTGTCGGGTACCACCCAAAATTGCTTCTCTCACATCAGTCGACAACCTCCGAGCCCACCGGTGACATGAGGCAACTTCCAAACTTCGATTCCCTGAAATTCCACCACTACCAGTGAACTTGGTACGTCCGGGAACAATGAGCATTGCCCCGGCCACCGTCGCCAACCTCGGCCTCGGCTTTGACTTCCTCAGATGCCTCGTTGACAGCCTCGGTGATTTCGTCTCCCTCACCATCGACCCCCAAGTCCTCCCCTGAGAGATCTCCATTTCCGAGATCTCCAGCGACCACAACTCCAAGAAGCTGAGCAAGAACCCCATCTGGAACTACGCCGGCATCACCGCCATTTAGGTCCACGGGGCCTTTTTTCTTTTTCTTGGCCGCAGGCCTTGTTTCTTTTTTTTTTCTTTGGGCCGCAGGGCCTTTTTTTTTGGGCCAGCTCTCTACTTTAGGCCTGGTCATGTTTTGTTTTCTTTTTATTTATTTTTTATTTTCTCTCTTTTTTTGGTTTTTTTTTGTTTTTTTTTTGTTTCGCGGCTTCTTTCCTCTCTTCTTCTTCTTTTCTGGTTTGCAAATGGATGGTTGCAGAAAGAAGAAACTCGTACAGATGGTGGTATGGACGAAGGCGCGGGGCTGGGCAGGGGCTCTGGGGTGGGGCTGGGACCGGTGTTGGAGACAAGCGGATCCCGGTTGGCCAATCCGTGCGTTGAATCAGGCGACGGAAGATAAGAAAGTGGTCGGAGTTGGCGGTAGAGATGATCGGAAGGCGAGAGAGGAGAGCAGATCAAGGTTGCAGAGTTCAAGGGGTGTTGGGTTGCGACTGCAAACGCCGGACTTGCAAGGCGAAGGAGCTGCTGTGATGTGCAGGCAGAGGCGGAGGCGCTGCTGTAGTTAGCTGGGCGGTGCTGCAGTTCACTGGGTTGGGCTGGAGTCCTATGTGGGCTGGCGGGGACGAAGGACGAGGCCGGTTTGGATTGGATTTGGCCGGCTGTGGGATTCGCGGCGGGGAGGAGAAATTTTTTTTATTTTGCTGGAAGAAGGAAAGAAACTAGAAAACAAGGGTTTTTTCTTGGCTATTTGCTCTGAGCGTACTGATAACGTGTAAAAGTAAATCGAGAATTGGAATTGGTCTACTCATTTCATTTCATAGTCGTTTATATAGGGAGAGAATTACAACAGAAATATGAATTACAATGATGACATTAAATGCTGATTGATGGTCGGTAATCGCTAATTCCTTGATTCCCTCTCCGTCAGTCACTTTGATGAAGGCACATAATGTGTTTTTCCTTTAACATTTTAGACATTTTAGCTGAAGCAAATAACTGTTATTGTTTTTTTTTTTTTTTTGAAAGAAGGGCTGGTGCAGCTGCCCTCAAGCCTTCAAGCCTTGATTAATGAAACTGTTGAATACAAAGGGGGGACATTGAGCCTAAACTCCTGATTACAATAAGCAACTAGAGTATTTCCCAAAATAATATCAGGAATCTCTACACAAGACTTGTATTCTAACAAGCACCAACTAGCAAAGCGCGCTCTACTGGCTCCTCCATTTTCTTTGAAATGGCAGTGACATAATGGAAAGATAACTCGATATGTAACACGATTACAACGTAGCATAATTGCCAGCTTTAGCACAGCTTTCCTACTATGTTGCCGCCAGATGATAAATCCGACGACACTTAATTTCATCCTGCCACTAGGCGGTAGCGACCATTTGACAAAGCAAATAACTCGTTGCCAACCTAGAGCAACTAAGGCACATTGAGTGCAGTCACAGGCACAAGGCCCTATTAGTCTTACACAACAAGTGTAGACACTTATTTCACGCCAAAGACGTGACCAAAATAAATAATTGTAGTAAATAAAAACAGAAGTAACATAACTAGCCAAGACCAGGCCCAAAAAGAGGGCCCAAGCCCAAGCAACAACCCAGGATAAGGGAAGCCCGCAATATGCCACCCGGGTCTGGCCCAAATCCACTACAGCCATCGCGGCTGCCGCACCGCAGCTTTCGTCAAACTGCCATCAGCGATCTGTCACCCCAGATCAGAGCCAAAACTTGCAGAGAAACCATCTTCGTCACACCATGGAGAAGCCATTTGGAAACCCGCCCACCCAGATCAGGATCCAAAGATCTGAACCAGATCGGGCTGCTCCGATTAGCCCCCGGCCAAGCCGCGCCAAACGCCTCACCGCCGGATTGCCTCCAAATATGAGATTGTATACGTCGAGTAGACCATCGAAGAGAGAAACCAGAAGCCAGCAGCCGCAATTTCCCCTCCCTCACTGACATCCACCGTAATCTCACCGATCGGAACGAGAACGTTGATCGAGAGACCCGGCCTCAGACCCAATTCAAGCGGAGTCGGCAATGGCCTGTCCGACGACGGCGTAGGGGCACGCCGCCGGACAGGGGGGAAGACCTTGGTTCTTGCTCTTAGGTGAGTACAACGCGTTCAACAAGTCGTCGAAATCATATATTAGAAGGGGTAAATTAAGATATAACTGTTATTGTTAGAGATGCTTAAAGGTACCTTTCTTCTACTAATTCAGAGTCCAACTTTAGCTCTTTAGCTGAATTTTATTTCCTTTTTCCGCCAAAATTGGGATTAAAATGTCAGCTAAGCCACCGACCCTCTTTAATTTCTTTCATCCTCTATTCTTCCCAAAAACAAAGTCCAATTTACTACTTTCTTTCTTTCTTTCTTTTTTTCCGTCTTTTTTTGTTGTGAAGGGGTTAGATACTTAGATATATAGCTATGATCAATCACAATTAACCTAGGATATGGCTATTTTTTCCACATGTATACATCAAAGTCACCAAATCTATGTGGGAAGTCAAGAATGACGGAGATATTCAACAGTTCAAGACAAGGTTTTTCAACCACATAAGACGACTTAACCAGACACGATAAAGCAAATCCTGGAAAAGCAACGATTTTCATGACCATTGCTCAACACTTCACATATAAAGAAAAAGGAATGGAGACAAAATATTACCAAGATGTGTTGTCGATTTTGTATTTTCCCAATTTAGTTCAAGATCTTCGCAAGGATCTGCTCCATGCGCATATGTAATTAGTTTTGCAAAGAAAGCTAAGTAAAATCACTAATTTGGAAATCTGTCAAGAGCCAGTTTATGTATTCATAGCAGAAAGAGTATAGAAACATGACACAACGGGAATAATAGCTTTAAATGATGGGAAAAAAAGGTCAAATGTCCAAATCATTAATGTCAAAACTTTGCCAATAATATATGAACATATAATCTGGATCTGATTGGTATCTACTATTGGCACTAATCCACTAGTTGCGCATCACAACCCGGAAACAAATAATCTGATCAAGTAAAAGTTAACTTAAAGTTGACATGAAACTAAGAGAATAAGATAATTACTCATCTCTAACTTAATATAAAACAGTCGACAATCTTTGTGAAAGATAAGAAATAGGATCTACAACTACAAGTTTTAGTACTGTTGATCTCGTACTGTATATATATGTTCAAATTTTTTGGTTTTGGAGTTTGAGAATAAGCACTTTAGGGTTTCAAGATAGTGGACCCAAGTGTAATTGAAGGTGAAGAGTCGGCAATCAATACATTTCATGATGGCTCCGATGATCCTAGTGTTGAAGGGACTGTTCTTGATGTTTTACTACCAAAATTTCAGAGCTGTATCTGATTCTGACAGCATGTTCGAAGAAGAGGCAACGATGTTGCTAGCCATATTGCGCAACATGCTTGCTCTTGTTGATGGTTTGTTTGGAAAATGGCACAGTTTAGCTCCATCTTATTTCTCATGATGTAATAGTGAATTACTTCTTGTTAATTCTCATGATCGATGTAATAGTCATGGTATATGTTTCTAGATCTACTACAATTAATTAATAAATTTATCAACCACATGCACGGTGCACCATTTGAAAATCTTTCCTTTGACATTTTATGTATGAACCGAAATGAACTAGATGTCGACACCTCTTTTACCGATGGAGTACGTGCTATAAATAGGTGCCCGAGGCCCTTATAATTTGCACCATCTCTCAACTCCCGAAATCATGAGTTACTCAAAGTTGCTTCTGCTCTTGTTTGGATTTGTAGTTCTGATCACTCCATCTCTCTCGGAATACCATGACCAACCTAAGCCACCCACCACCCCCACTTACAAGCCCCCATCAGCTCCCGTTAAGAAACCACCACCCCCAATTTACACACCACCACAAAACAAACCTCCAACCAAATTACCACCACCCCATCATTACAAACCAATTGTGCCTCCCAGAGAATTGAGGAGCCCACCGCCTTATAAGAAGCCATCACCGACTCTGCCACCTCCTGTTGTCGCCAAACCACCACCTCAACACAAGCCAACACCAGCTACTGGTCACTATCCGGGACACCCTCCATCGAAGAACCCTGAGCACAAGCACAAGCCGGAAGGAAAGGTTGTCCCACCTCCGACTCCATACAAGAAGCCGCCAAGAGCATACAAGCCGCCGCACAAGCCCCCCACTCCACCTAACCATTATTGAGCTCATCGGAGTCAGGAAGAATGAGCTAGCTAGCTAGTTGCTTGAAATTAATAAGAGCTTGTATCAGCTTCTCGATCAGCAACTCATTTTCAGCTGCATGCTTCCAATGTGACCTTATTATATACTTCATATTAGTAATTATGGAATGCTCCTTATATATTTGTTAAGTTGTGATCTTCGGTTGTGGCTGATGATCAAGCACGTTCAAATTTCGCTTCTTAGGTCTTACATGCAATATATGTCAATTTCTAACTGAGCGATGAGTGATATATTTATTATCTATATATCTTTCATTTTCTTTTTAATAATGCCTATTATTAAAGCGAAACGAACTGAAAACTCCCAAACCTAAGTAGTATATACAAATATACAGAACAGAACGATAGAAGTAATATATGCCTTTGTCATGTATGACTTTAGAGTCTTAGTCAAACAAGAGTACAAAGCATAAAATTTAATTAGTCACTCAATGATTATATACTAGGTACTCCGCCCACATAATGCTGCGAGTTTGTGTTTTATTTTCCTTGAATTTTTTATGCAATTGAGTAGTAACTACAATCTAAAAAATATAACCAAATATCATATCGTTTTACATGTTATAAAAGCTGGTATCATTTTACAATTTTTTTTTTTGATAACAAGAACCTTTCATTAAACCAGGCCAAAGCCCCAACAGAGTTAGACAAACAGTTTGAACCCAAATACAAACTTATAAGGAAAGCTGAATTCTCCTACTCTACCCAGAACGATATAGTAAAGGAGGAAACAACCCACAAAATGAAACCCATAACATCTAGCTTAAAGAAACTGGAGGGCAGGGAAGACCATCGTTCCTGAGCACCATAGTCAAGGCTGGTGGTGGCCTATTGGCCCATCTGGTGAGACCCACCGACCGATTTCCAAGCGAGGCTGCTGTATGAGCTGCCATATTCGCTTCACGGGGAATCCATTCCCAAAAGACCCGATTGATGAAGGTACTTCTCCATCTAATCTCATTGATGATTGAAGATGTTTTCCAGTTTCTGCAGTCATTGTTGGATTTCAAATCAGTTATAACCTCCAAAGAATCTGATTCAAATCGAACGCTTTGCATATTATGTTCAATTGCCAGTTCGACTCCAAGGAGAATTGCACTTTCTTCAGCTGCTTCAACCAATCCGTGACTTGACTGCTTCGATCCACCCGCAATCATTATGCCATTATGATCTCGAATCACAACACCTAAACCTCCAATAGATGGATCGACCAAGGCCACATCACAGTTAATAGTCACCAAATCCGGAGGAGGAGGTTCCCATTTTGTGATGAAATCAGAAGAGAGAGCCGGGGTGGGAGTAGTAGCAGATAAAAACTCATCTGCCAGTCTCACTCCTAAGTCAAGGACCATTGCAGGGGAGAGTTGTTGGTGTTGGTATACAAACTGACATCGGGCTTTCTAGATTGCCCAGCACAAAAAACAGATTAAGGTTAGTACCCTTTTCTTCTCTTTAGCTATGGAATGTAGTTAAGCAATTCCCAATAACCAAATGTCGATAGAAATGATCTGTTGTTTATTAATTCTGAGGCCCAAAGGGGATCCAAACCAGATAGCATCAACCCATGGGCAAAGAAGTAGAAAACTCTCCATAGTTTCTATATACTCTCCACATATAGGGCAAAGAGGGTTTGTAGCTAGTTTTCTTCGGAAGAGGTTCAGGAAGGAAGGAGTTGCTCCATTTAAAATCCTCCAGAAGAACAGTTTAATCTTAGGGAGGGTGGGGAGTTTCCAAAGTAACTTCCAGCATTTCGGGTCCATTGAATGAGAGGGTCCTATGGTGGGAGAAGAAGAATTAGAGTCAAGTGAATGAATCCAATGATACCCTGATTTCACAGTGTAGCAAGCAGACTTGTTCCAAGGCCAGATTAGGCGATCATGACCTCCCCTTCTTCCTATCGGAATAGCCCGAATATGAGTGATAATTTCAGGTTGAAGGATATGAAGAATATGATCCAAAGCCCAGGTTCTAGTATCCTAATCAATTAACTCACTAACCAGAGTAGGAACATTACTTGGGACAGTCCCATTAACTACTAACAACCCATTATTAGGAGGGGGAATCCATCTCTCAGACCAGATATTAATAGAAGAGCCATCGATGACTTTCCAACAAGAACCTTTAAGAGAAACATCCCTTGCTTCAATTAAACTTGACCATCCCCAAGAAGCACGGTGACCTTTAACCGCCTTAGTGAAGTCACAATCCGGGTAGTATCTTGCCTTAAGCACTTTGGCCCATAATGAATCCGGGTCATGCAAGAGTCTCCAAGATTGCTTTGCCAGAAGAGAAAGATTAAAATGGTGCAGATCTCTGAACCCAATTCCGCCCTCAGACTTTGCCCTGCCCAAATAACTCCAGCTCTTCCAATGAATCTTAGGACCCGAATCTGTAGAACCCCACCAATAGTTACTCAAGGCTGAGTTAATGTCCTCGCAAACTCCTTTGGGAAACTTGAAACAGGCCATTGGATAGGATGGGATAGCCAAAGCTACAGATTTGAGCAGAACTTCTTTCCCAGCAGGAGAGAGATATTTCTGCTTCCAACCCTCCAGTTTTCTATTAATATTTTCCTTGATAAAAACCATGGCCTCTTTCTTTGATCTTCCCCAAACAGTTGGCAAGCCAAGATATGTACCCGGATTCTCAACAACCTTAATCATAAGCAAAGTACACATTAATCTCTACATCTGATCAGGGGTATTTGGTGAGAAAAAGATGCTCGATTTTTCATGGTTTAACAACTGCCCAGAAGCTACACAATATTCCTGAAGTAACCATGAGAGTTGACTGCAATTCAGGAGAGTAGCTCTCAAGAAAAACAGAGCATCGTCAGCAAAGAAGAGGTGTGAGAGGGTAGGGCAAGACCTGGATAGTTTAACACCAATGAGACTACCATCCCGCACAGCTTTGGTTATTCTAAGAGAGAACACCTCACTGACAATTAGAAAGAGATAAGGGGATAGGGGATCCCCTTGTCTTAACCCTCTACTAGGAAGAAAGAAGCTCCCTGGATTCCCATTCAAAACAATAGAGAAAGAAACCGTAGATACACACCCCATGATCAAATTAATCCATCCATTAGAGAAACCAAATTGATATAGGGTAGCTTCAAGGAAATCCCATTCAACTCAATCGTAAGCTTTGTTCATATCAAGTTTCAACCCCAATTCATGATTGCCACCCTCTCGTTTCAATTTCAAATAGCGGTAGGATTCATGTGCCAGCATAATGTTGTCTTGGATAAGTCTCTCAGGGACGAAAGCATTTTGGTTTGGGGTGATCAACTGGGTGAGTAAGGGTTTCAACCGGTTTGCTAGCAGCTTTGACAAGATTTTGTAAGAGTTATTGCACAAGCTAATTGGTCGAAAGTGGGAGGTTTTTTCTGGGTTGGGAATCTTTGGGATTAGAACAATATGGGTTTGGTTTAAGTTCCTGAGATTTATCTGGCCAGCACCAAACTCTTTTAAGGAATCCAATACCACCTCATTCACTATTTTCCAGTACTTGTGATAAAACAAGCCTGGAAAACCATCGGGGCCAGGGGACTTTAACGCTCCCAATTGAAAAGCCGCATCTCTTACTTCATCCAGAGAGAAGGGAGAGACAAGATCATGATTCATGTCCCTTGTTACACACGGTTTGACCCCTCAAAACACATCTCCTCACTACCTTGGTCCAACTCTCTTGAAAATTTGTTTGAACTGTGTTTCAAATTCACACCTAATCTGAGCTTCACCCACAACCCAAGCACCAGACTCATTCTGAATTTTCAGAATTTGATTTCTCTGTCTTCGTTGAAGAGTAGAGAGATGGAAGAATCTGGAATTTGAATCCCCCGTTTGTAGCCAATTCACAAGTGAGCGTTGGTACCAATACTTTTCTTCCTTAATCTACAAGGAACCCAGTCTATTGGCTAGTACATCTTGTTGTTTTGTACTGGTGAAAGGTGAGTTTAGTTGGAGCTCCTCCAACTCAACTAAACAAGCCTTAATCTCATCTTTGTTGCACTTTGGAAATTTGTTTTTACTCCAAACCTTGAGCTTGGATCTGCAGCGATTGAGGTTTGAAATCCACTGTGTAATATTAGGAAGGGAAGGAGTCCTATACTAGCAATCCTTTATGATTGGATAAGAATCCACCTCATCCGCCCACGAAGCTTCAAATTTGAAAGAGGGTTTATGTTTGGCTTGTAAAGGGTTAGTGTCTAGAAAGATTGGGTTATGATCAGACCCGATCCGTGCAAGGTGGGTTAGACAAGAGTTAGGCCATTTCAAAAGCCAACTATCACTGACCAAACTCCTATCCAATCGCTCTTGTAAAGCAACCATCCCATTCTCCTTTCGAGCCCACGTGAAACTCTGCCCCTTAAAGCCAATATCAAAGAGTGAGTTGGCCGAGATGAAATTATTAAGATGCTGTTTGCGATTTGTTCTCCAAGGTGCTCCACCCTCTCTCTCAAAATGATAAGCTAACTCATTCAGATCACCAATCACAAGCCAGGGAATCCCATTCAACCTACCCTTTTTGCACCAAGACTCCCAGAATTGGACCTTATATGGTCCATATGGGGGGCCATACATCCAGGTCACTCTAATCAAGTCAGTAGAGCCCGGGAGAGTAATATCAGTATCAATAAAGAACTGTGAAAAATCGGTCACATCCACCTTGAAATCAGATTTCCACCATAAGCAAAGACCTCCAGCGGAGTTAATTGGATCCACCGTGTAGCCCATACTGTAGCCCGTCTGATTTCTAATTCTTTGTACATAAGACTTACTCTGATGAGTTTCAGAGAGAAATAAAACTGGTTCCATGGGAGTGGGTAATCTCCCTTAGTGTTTGTACTGTCAAGGACTTCCCCAAGCCCTGACAGTTCCAAGCAATACAATTCATTGGGTACTTGCAGCTGATTTCGGCCAGCCGCCACAGCCCTGGAGGGGGGTTAAGTCCTCCATACCTTCCAAAATAGTAATGGGAGCAGTTGACTCCTGTGTTCTCTTTTTCGATTTCATAAATGCCTTCAATTCATTGAGGAATCCAGGTTGGGAATCCAAATTATTATCTGTTGCTTGGGGGTTCCAGTGCTCCATCCTACCATTGCCAGTTCGTCCCTTCCCACTTCCTCTTCCTCTTCTTCCCCTTCCCCTGCCCCTTCCAGAGTTATCTAAAAGACGAAGCCTTGGGCTGTGAGTGATTTTAGCCTTCTTTGTAGTATTCTTGGGCACATCTTGAGAGTCACTCCCCTGCTTTTTCTTACGTTTGTTCGAGGAAAGGATAGAATGTGAAGCAATAGATGTTGGGGCCACAGTCTTCCCACTAAAAGCTTCCAGTTCCATAATTTTGACTGATGATGGTTGACTCACCGGATTAAAAGTGTCCAGGGACAACAGAATTGGAAAAAAGGGGTCTGCATTGAAAAACTCATCCTTATTCTTAAAGGCCCAAGGTGGTATACACTCAAGGTCAGCCCATGACCCATGATGAAGTTTCAGCCCATCCAAAGCCCGTGTAATACTACCATTTCTGAACATTGCCTCATAGGCATCAGGATCAAACATATTGGGGCTCTGTTGTACAGTTAGTTTTGTCAGCCTTGGTCTTTGTATCATCGAGGGAGACAGTGATATGTCCTCTGTGGACTGTGTTAAGCCAGCAGAGTAGTCACTATCAGCCTTTGTGTAGTGAGCCAAACTGGTGTTGTCCCTTTCAGTAGTATCTCTCTCTACCAAATTCAAAATTTGACTCGTTCCTCCCTGCTTCTTGTTTCGGCCAAAGATTCCGATTGTCGGAGCGTAGGGGAACTCCAGTGGAAATTCTTTCTGGGTGAAAATCGGTCTTTGAGGCAGTTCCGCAATTAAAGAGTTATCATACTTCACCCCCAGTTTGGCAAGAAGGGGGTTTACCTGATGTTTACAAGAAATAACCATATGCCCAAGTCGACCGCAATGGAAACAGAATTTTCTGATGAGCTTCTCATACTGTAGGCGAATTTTGGAGGTTGAGGCATTGGATCTGGGTAGCTGCATAAAGGTAGCCAAAGGCTTCCTAGTATCAAAATCAACCCTTATTCTCAAATATCCCTGGTTCCATGCAATAAGAGGGTCCTCCACTTTAATAACAGAACCCAGCAAGCCTCCCAACTTTCTCCCATTGTTAACACTAATTTGATCAAGCGGAATCCTATGGGCCTGAATCCAATAGATGGCTCTGTGTGTTTCGATATCATCGATAGATTGGTATCTAGGCCAGTGACTAATCGAGAAGCAGTGCCCTTTTACAACCCAAGGTCTTTCGTCCAATAGCTTACTAGCAAGTTTCTCTGAACCAACAGTTAAGCAGTACGTGTTTCTCTTCACACGAATAATTCGGATCTGACCAAGGGATTTCCAGATTCTCATAAGATTGGCCTTTACACCGCCTAAGCCTGGCTCTTCATCAACAATTAAGATGCCAAGCAGTTTGATGCCATATTCCAGATCCAGAAAGTCAACTGTATCCTCAAATTGACTGACATGGCCTCAATAATTCCATCATCCTCAAAAGGGACATCATACTGAGAGGTAGAAGATGAAGCCATCTGGTCAACAGTAAATGTAAAAAGGAGGAAGAGACAAGCTTTTTTATACCACAGAACGTGGAAAATACCCTAACTCTGAGATAGAGTAGGTGAAAGGTAATTGATGAGAGGTGAAGATAATTTGTGAATGGTGGAAAAGTAGTATTTCAGATAGAAGTAAATTCAGTACAGGAAGTAGATATCAGTGTCTTTACTAAGAGTCAAGAATCTTTCTCTTTTGTAGGCTCTTGACTCCATCTGGAGAAAAGCCAAAGCGCAGAGTAGATAGCTTCCCTCCTTGGAAAACAAGAAGGGCTTGACCCTACGAATCTATTGATAGCTACTTAAACCAGTATGATAAAATACCTGTAAGAACATGGAAGGAGCCTGAGGACGGAGCAGTTGGTCACCGGGAAAGGAGCCTCTGCCAGAAAAGGTGTCGGGTAGAGTACATAGTTCTCTGATGGGAAGCCATCAAGCTCGATGTTAAGCATCTAACTCATCTTACACTTATTTAGAAACGAATTTTTAGCAAGCTTGAAATTGGAGAGGAACATCCTTAAACGCTGTAGTTGTCTTCCAATCAGCTGCACTAGTCCTCTAATCAGATTTCTAAATCTATGGGATACAACTATGAATAAGAAAAGAGCAATAGCTAAAGAAGCGCCACTAATAAGGAATAGACCGCGGAAGTCATAATGGAAGGATCTCCTCAGCAACAAAAAGAAATGATTCACTCAAGTTTTTTTGGCATCTTTGCTTCTTACAGGTTTTCAGTTCATAAGATTTACTAGACTTAAACTGTGACAGAGTAAAGGCCTCATTGGTGCGAGTGTTAAATTCTCATTCATTTTACAATATAACTTCTAGATGTAAAGCCATATTCTAAAAGTAAAGCAACTGTCTTAAAGAATAACCAAGTATGAACTTTGGTAGAACCAAGACCTTGAGAGAAGTCTAGTTAGTTTGGATGTAGGTTTCTAAAAACCTGTCCTGCCAACTACTTAACACTGGAAGGGATGACTCAATTGTGAAAACATAATTTTGTTCAACCAAAATAGAATCGTTGAACAGAAGATCTAGGGAGTTGCACCTACATAAACACAAATTATTGCGGGTAACTGTTCAAATGTAACATTTTAGGGTTGAGACAGTGTTCTTCCTAGTAGGGAAACAACTCTTACGTCTCAACAACTAAATCATAATAGTTTAGATAAAGGGAGCAACTACTTGCATTCTCCATCTCAATGTGCTCAAAACCAGTAGCTCCATTCTTTGAATAGTTCTAGCCTCGAATACATATTTTGACTCACCACCTATGTGAGAGCTCAAATCTTTAGGACTCGAAACAACTAAATTAGAAATTTTGATAAAGATCAAATTAAAATGATACCAAAGATTGACCTGTAAATCAATGGAGAGTGGGACGTTAATCTCCTCCATTTTGGCCTCAAGGGAGAAACATGCCACAACCAACAATTGCATAGTCCAAGTATTGCCATTCTGCATATTGGTTTATGCAGAAAATAATAAATGCAATCATCAATGGACTTTGATGCAATAAAACAGACAATGAACTTATGCAATTCTTTTCCGCACTTACAGGTATTTCTTAGGCCGAAGTGAAGCTATCCAAGTAGCCTACAGATAGATGTTGACACAAAGGTCCAAAGTTGAAATGGGCATTTTCCTGTCAAACAATGTAACCAATTCATCAATAACTTGCCTATAATTTCTTTGAATCCCAAAAAAAGTGTGAAGATCAATACTTTTTCTGACCAGAGAATAGAGGAAACTAGAACAGAAAAATAAAATAACTACTTCCTTATAGAATTGACCCAAAGAAAAAAAAGGTTCTTTATAGGGAAGTCCTAAACTCAAAGACAGAGTTTCAAAAGTAATAAACATGAGAGACACAATAACACTATATATTAAACTTCAGCCCTATCTCGGTATGATTGATCAATGACAGAGAGAGGAAACACGCAATGTTTGAAGAATTCAAGGACAATAACAAAGAATTCCTCAATATCTGAAGAAGCAACATGCAATGTTGCGGTGAAAAAAAAAAAGGTTAAATACTGTTTACTCCCTTAACTTTTACCCAATAAATACTTCAATCCTTGTCTTTCTAATTTCACACGTTTACTCCCTATACTCTCAATTTTGGACCAATAGGTCCATTCCGTTACTCTCCTTCTAAAAACTACGTTAAATAGTTGACGTAGCAGTCTTTTCGCTGTAAAATGTTTATTCTACCCTCGCTTACTATTTTTTGTTTTTTTAATTTAGTTTCTTCTTCTTCTTCTTCTTCCAACTCTTCTCCTTCTTCACCTCCTCAATCTTCCTCACTTCCTCTTCCGACAAACCCTCTCCCCCACCCTCAGACCCAATTCCTTAAAATCCCCCTTTCTGGATTCCTCACTTCCCTCCAAGCCCATTATATCAGTTTCGATATCAAACTGTTATATCCTCTCACAAACATCATCACACCCATCATCAGCACACAATTACAATGAACCCAGAACCTGGTCAATCAGATTCTCCAACTTTGTCCGGTCCAACCCCCATTCGATCGCTTCAAGGTCAGCTGCTTTCACCAAATTGAGTACCGACGCCACCCTCCGCTTCTCTTAAGGCCTTGGCATGCCTATGGTTGCTAAGTCTGACCTCTCTACTGGAAACCAAACCCATGCCTCCTCTCTCCTTCGCTCCTCTCTGAAGACGATGACAGAGGGTTTTGGTTGATAGCAAATCGGATCTCCATTCCAAGCAAATCCAAATTCCTCGGATCCTCTCTTCATCGTCAACCTCGTTGTGGTATTGGATCGAAGAAGAATCGAAGTACGTTAGGTCTAATGAAGAAGATCGTATAGGTTTTTGATTCTCTGTTTCTGAAACTCTCTGATTTGGAGTAATGGTGTTTATGTTTTCATTACTGGTTTTGGGGTTTTGCACATTTTGGGTTTTGATTTTGGGGCATGGTAGTGGTGGAAGAGAGGGTTTGGAGAAGATGATTGAGGTTTTGGTTTAGGGTTCTTGTGATGAAGATGAGAGAAGCAAAATGGTGTTGCTTCTTATAAAGCAGAGAGAAGCCCAATTGGAAGTAGGAAACCAAGGATTGAATTGCAGAAAAGTGGTAGTGATTTGGGTAAGGATGAAGGAATTGAGAAGAATTTGGGTCAGCTGAGGAAGGTGAAATAAGAGTCAATTAAGGGAAGTGATTCTTCTGGCAATGCAATTCAATTGAGGAAGGTGAAATCGGAATCGAATAGAAGGAGAGATAGACCAAAAAAAAAAAAGAAAAAAAAAAAAGGAAGTGATTTATAAGAGTCAATTAAGGGAAATGATTCTTCTGGCAATGCAATTCAATTGAGGAAGGTGAAATCGGAATCGAATAGAAGGAGAGATAGACCAAAAAAAAAAAGGGAAGTGATTTATAAGAGAGATAGACCAAAAAAAAAAAAAGAAAAAAAAAGGGAAGTGATTTATAAGAGTCAATTAAGGGAAGTGATTCTTCTGGCAATGAAATTCAATTGAGGAAGGTGAAATCGGAATCGAATAGAAGGAGAGATAGACAACAAAAAAAACAAAAAAAACAAAAAACCAAAGACAAAAAACAAAAAACGAAGAGAAAAAAACTTTTAAAAAATATTAATTATGTTGTAGAGAAACTGAATTTGAGAGGAATTTGCTGTGTATTCTCATTGATAATAGGGGCCTCTTTATATAGAGGATTACAATGCATAGAATCTCAATTATACAAGGAAAGTAATCGTACATTGATTAGGAATTTACATCCTTCTAATTGAACCCTATTACCACTAGATCAAGTAACCTAGAGTTTGGGCTAAACACAAATAAAGATATCCTTAAACACTCCCCCTTGTGTTGTCCAAATGCGGTGCTTCTCTCGTTGCCTCATTAAAAACCTGGCCGAGTAACAAAAACCCAGTGGGATTAACCTCGGTCAAAGGGGAAAAAGAGCATAACACACCCTTCACGTTTCGAGACCATACATGTAAACATCTCCCCCTGATGTCTGCATCTCCCCCTGATGACAACGGTCATGGGAGTTTAGATAACTTCCGCAAACGATGCTACCAACATGTCTCTCGAAAGTGGAATTTAGGCAATGACTTAGTAAGCAAGCCCGCCACACTGTCCTCAGATTGAACCTAGTTCACTTTGATCTTGAGGAGAGTCTGTTGTTGCTGATTATGCTTGGTGTTGTCGTTTTTGATGTAGCCTTACTTCATTTGTTCAAAATGAATAACATTATCCTAAATGCTCGTAGGCTCATCTTGTGGTAGACTTCAAACCATAATTGTTCGAACATGCGTGATTATGGATCCAATCCATAAACATTCACGAACCATTTCGTGAAGAGCAATAATCTCTGCATGGTTCAAAGATATAGCGACTACGGTCTGTTCTGTAGACATCCAAGATATCACGGTCTTTTCCCATAGTGAACACTTAACCAATTTGGGAGCCACCTTTGTGTGGGTCAGAAAGGTACCCAGTATCAGCAAAACCTTCCAAAATACTTATATCGTTTTGGGATGGGGATAGAGAATGCAGGCCAGCGTTGGCGACGTTTCTGGTGTGTGATGGGTCCGAATCCATCTTCTCTCTGTAGGGATAGAACAAACCCATATCAATCGTACATCTCAAGTACTGAAAGATATTTTTACACCAATTAAAATATCGTCGCATTGGCGCAAAGCTATACCTTAGCTAACAAGTTCATTACAAACGAGATGTCTGGTCTTGTGCATTGAGCTAAGTACAATAATGCGCCTATTGTACTTAAGTAAGGTACTTCTGCCTCTAGCACATCTTCGTCATCATCCTTCAGACGAAGAGGATCCTTTTCAGGATCAAGACTACGGACGATCATGGGGTGCTTGAAGGTTTGACTTGGTGAAAATGCCTAAGCATTTATCAACACGATGCTCAAGTTCTAAACTGAGCCATAATCGTGTTCTCCCATAATCCTTCATCTCAAAATCGGATTTCAAGTGTTTAGCGGTTTTCCTTAACTCTTTAAGGGCTTCTAATGAAAATCATGTCCAACATGAACCGTGATGGAATCCGAAACTTGTTATGGAAACGCGTGGGCATATCCCTTCCCAATCAAGTAGTTATTTTAGCGAGCGTTTCAACCTCTTTGTAAACGCGCTCCGTGGTCTAGAGCCACTTGACTTGGGAAAATAAAGTTCACCATAAAGCTTCATGTATATTCCATATCTAGATCCCTATAGAGATACATAGTGACCACATTTGTAAGCTGCATATTCAGTTATTTGGAAATTACCAAACTGACAGGATAGTGGAGTGCAATGACATCCATTACGAGAGAATATGTCTCATCGTAGTCGATTTCAGGGCGTTTTGTGAGAAGCCTTGCGCCATAAGGCGAGATCGCCATCTCTTTTTCTCATCACGGTTCTTAACGAAGACCCATTAGTCAATAGGTTTTATGTTAGGAGGTGTTGGCATCACTGGCTCAAAAATCTTCCTCTTCGTTAGAGAATCCAACTTAACCTAGATCGTATCTTTCTATTTAGGCCAAATCTCTCTACATTGTCATTCATTCATCAACAGAGCGTGGTTCGATATCATCTGACTCAACAAACTCATGCGCAACTACATCATCAATTATGATGGAGTTTCTATCCCACGTCTCATGTACACTAGTGTAAGTTTCATAGAGGTCTATATTCTCAGGAATAGGTTCTGACGTTGAGGCGTCCCCCAACGATAACCATAACCCAGAAGATACTCAAGAGACGGATTTTGAGTGTTGATGATTAAGGATTGGTTTGTGCCAATGTATCCTTCGAACCCACTGGCCTCCCATGCATCCTAACTGGGGCCATGGCCTATAACGCCAGAGTGTCACTCTCTTTGGCCTTGGCGCCATGCCTACCTCCGTGTAGGGTGGCGCTACTTCCTCTAATAGGGACGTCCTTCCTTGCAGGCTTGTTTGCAGCATATTTGTGTGATCTCGTCATTTTAACAGGGATCGAGATGAGACATAGTGCGGACAGGCCATGACAATTCCTGTCGTTCCTGCTGAACATCGGTGTTCTTATCTCCCTCTAACGACCGGAAGACTGTCTCATCAAAGTGACAACCCACAAAGCTAGCGGTAATGAGATCGCCGTGCAAGGGCATTAAGTGGCGGGCGATTGTTGGAGTCTCAAATCCAATGTAGTTGCCCATTCGTCTATGAGGACCCATCATAAAGCACTGTGGCGGTGCAATTGGCACATAAATGGCACACTCAAATATGCGTAAGTAAAATACTTGTACCCAGTCACTAGTTGTGAAGCAGAGGTACATGGAGTGGCGGTGGGTCATAGACGAATTAGCATAGCTGCATGCGATATTGTATCACCCCAAGGGGATATAAGAAGATTGATGCGCATTACCAATGTCCGGACTATCATCGTAGTCATCTTCGTTAGACCATTTAGGTGTGTACATGGGAATATGATGTCCAACATCAGTCCCATTGCAATATCCATCGAAAGTCTTTCGATGTAAATTCTCTAGCATAGTCAAATCCAATTGACTGAATAGGATGATCTGGGGAGTGAGCCCGTTGTCATATGATATGTGCTAGGAGTGTAGCATAAGCAGCATTTATAAGTGGACAATGGCACAACACGTGACCACCGTGTTTGCGTGTCAACCAATATCATGAAATATTTAAGCATCGGCAAGTTGGTTGAATCAATCCATAGAATCCCCATGGATTATATGTAAGAACATAATGAGTATTGTCATATCCTTTGCTTAGGACGGTCTCAGTCCTAATTTCCCTAAGGAACGGGCTTTGTAAAACGAGCGAGAGGCTTTAGAAGTAACCAATGAGAATTTTGGTTGGGCATGAGCGTCTTAAAAGCTATTCAAAGCAAGTTGGTGATTGCAGCATCACCTAGGGCGCCATCACCATGATGGACACCATCCATGGCGTCATGGATAGGGACTACGCCAGCCCTAGGCTGATGGTGGACGGAGGCGGTGCCCTAGGCAGCAGCGTCGGTCATACTTAGTCTAGGAATCAACTTTTGATTCATGCTTCATTTCGCTCGAGAGAAAAGATGTCCATGTGAAGTCTTTTGTAGACGGATCATCATATCATGACTAGGATGATCTATCCTTCCGTGACAAAGCCAATATGTATCTAAATTCAAGAGATCTTCTCTCATAAGTTTTATTGGATTAATAGCTGGAATAGTGGCATAGAGTCCACTAGAGAGACACATACACTACTACAAAAATCGAAACACACAACACTCATCACACAACGGAACAGAAATCCGCTGTTGTGTGTTAACACAAACTCTATCAGACAACGGTACAATTCTGTTTCTGTTGTGTGAATGTAAGCAAATTGAAAAAAAAAAATTAGGAAGATATCACACAACTGAGTTAAGACGTTTCTGTTGTGTAAATGGGAAGCTGATTTCCCTCCATTCTGAGCTCATAATTCCCTCTCAGAACAAGCTCACCAATATGGAATTTGAACTCTACACACAACAGATTGTTAAAGTTCTGTTGTCTGATCATGGAACTTGGTTGCAGAGCGCGGCAAAGTTTCACTCAAATCAAACATATGTAGGCATAGGCGGCAATTTTCCCTCCCCTTGTTTGTCCAAATTTTTACCTGTATACATTCACACAACAGATTCTTAACTATGCGTTGTCTGACAGCTTACCCACAACCACGTTTCAATAAACTTCTCTATCTTCCCCGACTCCCTCTCTCTCAATACTCCCTTATCTCTTTCACTCTGTTCTTTCCCTCACACCTTCGCCACCTTCCTCTCCAGGAAGATGTCGTCGCTAGCCAAGCCTTCTCTCACCGCCTCCTCCACTCCTAGGTCCGCCTACCCCACCTTCCTTGCTAACCTACGCGCATTTGCATGCACCCCATTCCTCGGTGCCTTGTCAAATCCCCGCAAGCTGTTACAGGAGATGCAGATCCTTGTCGTTATGGGTAAGTGAGAGAGAGTGGCGAAAGAACACAACACCTAGTCCCCGCCTAAAACCATTCCAATTTCCACTGCTCCCAAAACCTAGGGTTTCGATTTTTTGAATTTCTCAAATTTTCAAATTAGGGCTCTTAATTTTTCACCTGAAATGCATAAATGGTAGCTTCAGGAGAATCTATCTCACAACTTCTTCTTTAGATTCCACTTTATCATGGCTTTAATCCAACCCTATGCGATTATCAATCCTTATTTCAATTTGGCAGTGGGTCTATTTCCAGAATCGATTCTATTTGATTTGTGGTTTTTGTGTTTTGATATGATGTTTTCGATGTGATATTGTTGTTGTTGAGCCGAGATTTATGTTCATTCCATTTTGATCTAGGCCCTGCAAAGTAGACTTTTGGGATTTTGGGGTTTTCAGCAAGACGACGCAATCTCTCACTAGCTCTCCCTTTTTAACTCTACAATTGTGCATATATGGCCATGACTGCTCAGACCCAGGAATAGCTCATTGCCGCCTATCTCAAATAGCAAACCATCGATGTAAGCTTTAACTCTCTGTCAAGGTTAAGTCATTATATGGTGCTTTTTAGTGTAGAAATCCAATAATTGTTTATCAAAGTTTTCAGATTTGTAGGTGGGTATTATAAATGTGAACATGTGTTAAGATTGCAAAGATTCCAATCTTAACATTTACTCTAAGCTTTTGATATATCAAAGTTTGATAAACAATTATTCGATGGGTATCAAAGATTGCAATGATTGTAAATGTTAAGAATTATTCTTTTGAATTGAGCAGGTATGCCTTGTTTCAAATCAGATATGTGAGCTGTTGTTGCCATGGCGCTTCCTAATTTGCATTGTCTAGCTTAAATGAGTATCAGAATTGCAAGTGTGATTCATTTTTTATGTTTTAATGGGATAACTTATTGTATATAATCAGAATGATTATTCAGTTTTAGTTTAATAGTTTATATCTGAATTTTTGGCTCAAATGACTACTGTCATCTTCAACTTATTATCATCTTCAACTTGTTTCAGGTGATGCTTTTATCAGGGTATTTTGTGAGTGAATCTGCCATCGCATTATGCAGCTGGTTTGATATTGGTTGCGTGCTGCGCGGTGGTATGTCTTCATATGATATATACGTTTGTATTTATATCCTTCACTTCATCATCTTTCTCTCTGAAATTAATTTTTTTGTTTGTTGACTTCATGCAGGAACAACAAGTAACATTGTCACTTATATCGCACGGTATATATACTCTCTTCTTATTTAGTTATTTCTGTCAAAAGGTCTGGTTTTATTTCCTGTTGCTGAAAGTTCCAGTTTTCTGTCAATACTTTCTTAGGTCCAAATTGTCTATTTCAAAAAATATTTTTGTGTAAGCAGCATGTGGTACTCATCGCACTCCTCCATGTTGTGAGCAATAAAGTTTAGGCAAGTTCAATAAGTATAGTTATCTTCCTAGATAACTATACATAGATTTATGTATTTCAGCAATGAAAATTTTAGCACTTATCGTTCTTAAGGTCAATGTGTGCTGCTATGGTTATTCTAGTTCAGAAATTAGGTTAATTGTGAGAGTTGATGATACGAGCACGTACCAGAAAGTTGTTTTCACTTTGGATTGTTAGTGTTGTGAAAGCCTTGATCACTGTGGAATGATTTATTGTTTGATTTCCAAATACTATAGGGATATGCAGCTTGGGAGTTTGCCAAGTAGGGGCTTAAGCCAGGCAAACTAGCAGTAATTTCCAAAGAGGCGGTATGGTAAATTTCACTTTGTTTATATCTAGTTGATTGTGGATTTTGAGATATTTTATTCCATTAGTTGTCAATTTTTTGAAGAGTACATCAGAAAATAGTTTATATGCATGATGACTGCCCACTTTTTACATTATTGAAGATATAACTTTCATCATTCATGTGGATGCCGTGCTTACTGATTGTACTTTATGTACAGACTAGTCACTATACTTTATATTATAGCTGCTGTTTCAAATATGTTTCTTTATAATGGCTATTGGTATGTTGTTTTTTTTTTTTAAATTATGAATCAATGATCATTTTGGTTCTCATTCTTCTAAAGCAATGCATCAGTGAGTGTATTAGCTTGTTGTATTGTTTATATGCAACTCTTTAATGTTCAAATTGCTCAATGTCATAGTTTATTAAGTAGTTGATCATCAATATTTTCCTAAGTTAGGTAGGATTCAAGTTAGTTGTTTTATATATGAATTAATGTATAATATATGATCCAAAAACACAAGTAAAGCCGTTTGGAAACTGTGGTGGAGTTACCTTAATTTTTCAGTACACATTAATCTGATAAATGTATCTTTCACGTTGATATTTATCAGATTAAGGTGGACTTTAGGATTCAAAATCACAAAATTGTGGAATTCTGATACAGTTTAGATTTTCTGATAAATGTAGAAGGCATTCTCGCTGCAGGTTTTGCATCTTTGTAATGAAACATATCAATTTAGAGCTTAAAATCCTAAAGTCCACCTTATTTATCCTTCTGTATTTTATTTTTGTTTTTTTCATTGATTGTTTATATACTGCTTTTGAATTAAATATCAAGTGCCCCAATTGTTGTTTATTTGAAAACTGTGGCTCCCTGTTGCTTTTGGATTATCAATCATTCAAGTTAATCAAACTTGTGTAGAAGTAAAATCTTAAAAAAATTTCATCACAGTATTGTGAGCAGCTGCTTAGGCAATGAGTTGAGTAGGGATGAGTTTTCTTGCTTGCCTATCTGAATCGAATTTTCTTGCTGCATTTTTCTTGAGATTATATTGAAACTACTAGATTCTACTAGATTCTTTGATTAGTTCACATCACGGCTACTTTTGTTTTTTTTTTTAATTCCATATGTGCATCTGCAATAGTGATAAGTAATCATAAATTTTCTCTTTGATAAGGAGTTATAAGCTAATATGGTGGTCAATCTTAGTGATTCTGTAGGGAGAATAAATCAAGAATTGTGGAGGAACGAACGATATGGGCTGCTTTATGAATTTAAGGACTCCACCCACCCCTAAATCTCTCATTCGCACCTAATTAACAAGTTGCTTACTTGATTCAGTTTAGGATTTCAAAGATTAAATCTTTCTGGTGGGAAAACAGAGAGTTTGTATACCTCTATTTACTTATTGGTTCTTTGTGTTCTCTTTGATTATGTCTTTGTGTTCTCTTTGATTTGTTTTTTTTATAGAACATACTGATTCGATAACTCATTTAAGTTGTCCAACTTGCAGGGTTATTCCTAGTCCTTTTTCATATGACACAAAGACTATGCCGGTATATGAGAGTGAGCACAGGGATGGAAGACATCAGAACCATAACCAAGGATACCTCCTCTGCTGTAATAATCCAAAGCTCAAGAAGCAACATAAATGAGTTGGAGTGGGATCTTAGAGCATAAGAAGCAAGTACTGTGGATTACCTCCTTTCAGCATGTGAGCTACCAAGTTTGATTCATGGGTCTAGCCAGCAGCTAGGAATAGTAGGGATGCTTTTGATTCATGTGTCAGTAGAAGCTAGGAATGCTTTCTTGTTTGGTATATTATCTAGTAACTTGAATGTTTGGATGTTTGAAAAATGCTACTTGAATGATATGGATTAGTGTGGTTTTATATGCTAATATGGAGCATTTTTTTTTTTGGAAAGAGATTCCAAGTATGAATTACATAATGAACAAACAACAGCTCCAAATAATGTTGTGAGAACCAAGCTCAAACAACAAACCTTACATTGCTCACACAATGGTTGATACAAAGAATTTGTTGTGTGAACTAACAACCAACAACAAAAGAAAAAAAATTCTGTTGTCTGAGATTAATATCACACAACAGAAATCAAATCATCTCTGTTGTCTGAGTAATCAACAGACAAGGGAGATAATTTTACTTCAGTTGTGTGTTACTTACCTCAGACAACAAATATTAAGTTATATCTGTTGTCTGTTATTAGTCTTAGACAACAAAGAATGAGTTATATCTGTTGTCTGTTATTAGTCTCAGACAACAAAGAATGAGTTATATCCGTTGTGTGTTATGAATCGCAGACAACAAAGAATGAGTTATATCTGTTGTGTGTTATGAATCTCAGACAACGGCAAATTTCCTTTTCTGTTGTCTGACTGTGCCTCGGCATCCCCGCGCATGCCATGGCAGGCACATGCCTGCGCAGAATTCACACAACGGAAACTAGTATTCTGTTGAGCAAAGTGATATCACACAATGGTGAAATCACCGTTGTCTGATTTTTTAATCACACAACACTCACTTAGACCACGGTGAGTTTGGTCATCAGACAACAGAAATTCACCGTCGTCTGATGACCTTTTTGTAGTAGTGATAAACTTCTCTAAGATGCGTCTTTGTTCGCAATCATTAAAGGTATTGCAAAGGAACTCATTTCCGTTCTCTACATGCATTTTCGCATGGAATTTGTTAGCTATGCATAGGGTACAATTTGCCCTAAGAGCGTAGAGAGTTTCTGTGACAGCTGTAAGCAAGGTGCCATTTGGCAAGTGGAACTTGGGCTATTCCATGTCCTTGAATCAATACTGATGGCCCAACCAACGTAGTCACAAAGTCATATCCTCAGAATCAAAATGGAATCATAATGAAAAGAACTCGAAATTTTATTCATAAGCCAACGGAGTACATCATTGTCTCTTAACCATTAGGAGAATCTAATCCAAATGCTAGCTAATGCAAAACAACGGTAGTCGTCTAACTTCTTTCGGTAATTCCAAAATAAATGTGACCATGTAAGTAGAGAGATGTCGGTGGAGCAAGGCTACCTTTTAGTACCAGTAATCTCAGAACCTTCCTAAACATCACGCTTACTTTGGGTGAGCCTACTTTGAAGAAAGACTAAACCATTGGCATTTACTACAAAGTATATGGCAATTGCCTATTACATCTCTTGGAAAAATAAAGACTTAAACAGAATTGGCGATCTATTGATCCCAGCCCGATTTGTAGTCTTCAACCCTTCACTCTAGATCATCTTCTTGATCTTCTTGTTCCACATAGTGAGCTTCTCTTGCTTCACAATATGCTTTGTAGGAGGTGACAAGTTCTTCACGAGCTCTACAAATGTGTGCCCAATGATCAGACACTCCACATCGAGAACATACATCTCTTTGCTCGAACTCCATTGATTGAGGCGCTATGAAAGCGTTATTTAGATGGCTCTTAGTGTTGGTGGCGCCACCAACATGGCCAGAGGCATTGCCTCCCTCTCTGTTTCCACGTTTACCTCTTCGGTTCCGTGTTCGCCTATTTTGGCGGTTACCTTCCTAAGTAGAACCATTATATAGACCAGAATGTACAGAAGTATCCCTAAGATTAGGGTTTCGCTCTTAGCGCCCTCTCTTAGAGGTGCGACTATAATTGGATTTCGGAATATGCTCTGTTTCCATGGATCTCGAATTATAGTTCTTCACAAGGATATTGTCATGCTTTTCAGCGACATTCATAGCTCCAATAAGCTCATGAAACCTTATGATTCGTCTTGCATTAACATCGATTCGATAGTTCTTAGCAACCATCAATGCAGAGACGGGGAAGGTAGAGAGAGTTTTCTCAATCAACATCGCATCTGTGATCTCTTTACCATAGAATTCCATTAAGGATTTAATGCGAAGTGCTTCCGAGTTATAGTCAAGAACTGACTAAAAATCACAGAAGCGGAGGCTATACCATCTCACTTCAAGGTCAGGAAGCAAGGAGTCACGGATGTTGCCAAATCTTTCTTCGAGTGAGACCCACAGCCTTTTGGGGTCTTCTTCATTCATACACTCGTTGTAGACCCCCGTATTTTTTTTTAATTTTATTTATTGTTTATTTTAATTTATCGTATAATGTATGAAGCTACGTATTCGTAAGGTACACAAGTATTTGTGCTTAGGTTAAGACTTTGAGGCCATTTAAAGGATTAAGAAATTTAGAGAAAAAAAAATCCAATTTGGGTCTAGGAAAGTTTTTTTTTTTAAGTATCGAGGCTTAGGACAAGCCCGGAAAATTTTCCCAAAAGGATTCGGTGAAGAATCGGGGAAATAAGGATGATTGAAGAGGTAATTTCAGAGTGGGCTTAAGGAAAAATTAAAAGGAAAATGAAATAGGAGCAGCCCAAGCCCATTGGCCCAAAAGGAAGGGCAAATTTGACTTTTCACAATTAAATTAGGGAGAGGTATTTAAGCATCTCATTCTCCCCAAAACCCTAGCCTCTTCTCATTTTTCTCCTTTTCCTCTCTCTCTCTCTACCCGAGAGCTTCTCTCTCCCCCCCTCGCCGGAAATCGCCGCCACCGCACCGCCGCCGTGCCGCCACCGTCGTCGGAATCCCAATCCTCACCAAAATTTCCATATTTTCTTCTCTTCCTCCCCTCTTTCCATTTCTCCAACCAAAATCAAGAAATTTAGCCATCCAACCCTCCAAAAACCCTAGAACCCGAAGCTAAATTAGGGCTTTTTGTGATTTCTTCTTTCCAAGCTTAAATCAAGGTAATATCCATCCTAATCTAGCCTCTATTCCTTCGATCTATACATCTTTCTTATCAAATTCGAGTTTTTGATTTCCATTTTGAATTTTTGGTGCATGAATCTGGTTTCTCCTTAAACCATGAAGCTAGGCTATGGGTTTGGCAAGGATTTTTGGTAAAGATCTATCCATGCAACCTTGTTTTCGAGTTTTTTGGTTGAGATGTTGATGTTGGACGGATTTGTAGGTGAAGAAGGCCAAGGAGAAGGAATAGGACGTGATTTTTGAAGAGGAAAGGGTAAGGAATGGGTTTTGGACAAACCCTAGAATTTTTGGAATTTATTTGGTTGATTTTGATTATGTTGAGCTTTTGTTGTTGTTGGAAAAATTGGGAAAAATTGTGAAAAATAGAGATTTGAGGATGGTTTAATTAGTAGGATTTTATTAGCATGATTTTCATAGTGTTGGAATTTTGTGGTTGAAGATTTGGTGATTATTGTTGTGTAGTTTTGGCCAAAAGAAAAAGAAAAGGAAGAAGAAAAGAAATGGATTTGTTTTTGGAAGAAAAGGAAAATAAAGAAAATGGTAAAAATTGGATTAAATGAGGTTTTACCGTGGTAAAGTGGTAAAAAGTGAAGAAGGTGAAAGTAAAGGTAAATTCGGTAAAAAGGAGGTAAAAAGTAAAAGTGAAAGTGTGGAGGTAAAAGTCATGATAAAAGTGAGAAGGTGAAAAAGGAGAAGTAAATGGGTAAAAATAAAAGTAAAACTTTATTTATAATTATTTACTTATTTATTTTTAATAAATAAGAATTATTTACTTATTTATTTTTAATAAATAATAAATAATGGTAAATAAAAGATTACTTGGTCAAAAGTCAGAAGTCAAAGTCAGAAGTCAAAAGTCAACTCCGAGAGTTGACCATGGTTGACTGACCTCGTAAAATGTGAGGATCGACTCAACTTTGGTCGCTCGGATTGGCGAAAGTTTTGCGGAGCGATAAAGACGTTTTCCTTTTTAAGAAAGAAGTTAGTTTCCCAAATTGGTAAATGTTGAAAGAAATAATTAATGGTCTCATTGAAATAAAAATGATTTAGTGTATGCGGTTACTTAAGGTTGATCATGATGTTTACCTAGATAATTACTTACAAATTAAGTAATGGTTCAGGAAACACGATCGTTAAGGAAGCTTAAGCGGAAATCATCAGAGTGTGGAGTACGCCAGCATTTTCCAGGTATGGTGAGCTGTCCCTTCCTTATTAGAGGCTTTTCAGTATATATGAGATGCTCTAGTATAATATTATGTTGCCTGCAAGTATTTTTGGTTGTTCATTAGTCGATGCCTCATGATACATTTGTTTTTAGAACTGATAATTGTTGATTGCGAAAACCGAGGCTAGACTTGCATGTTGAGATACTGTACCCTTTGTATGTTTGCGTTTGACCTGAAAGTGAATGGGACCTAGACGCGTAGATTCCTAGGGATCCCACGGTGTCGATAACCATGAACCTCCGGAGGGGGCTGTGCTCCTATGTTTGTCGAGGAAAGGTGAATACAGACAATGAACCAGTCATAGGAGACTCAGAGCCAGGAAATGGACTCTTTCGCTACTTGTAGCCTTAAAGACTATAGAGTAGTTGGCCGGTTCTCGAAGGATGACGAACTAGGTCGATCAACGATTTATTTTAGTTTAGCCGGCAGGTAAGTATCTCGGAGTTCCAAGTTGTGTGAAGCATGCTGCATATGATTTCCTGAAACAAAACAACTATGATTGTTTTTGTTTGCATTTGTTTACTTGATTTTACAAATGCGCGCAACCTATATTTTAGTAGCTATGTTTTACCTATTAGTTTTCAAACCTAACTAAGGTTGGGTCGGCCCCTATTGGGCTAGCGAGGACAAAATGCTCACCCCTACATTTCAGGTTACAACGAAGTCATTCCGGACGATTTAGATTAGAAGTGGGTCGTTGGCAGAGTTCATGTGTTGCTGTCCCTGTTGCTTGAAGTTCTTCCCTTTTGGTATTCCATCGATTTACTCGTTTTTCATTCCATGTTGAACTCTGTGAGGTCCGCCTACCTGGGAGCGCGCCTCACCCCTTTGTTTTATTGTTATTGTTGAACTCCTTTCATTTCGGTTATGATGTAAGCCCTAAGGCGCCACAGTGCACTTGCCCACTTTGTTTTTAAGCATTTCCAAACTTGTTATTTTGAATGTTGGGTTGTTAATTTATAGTTCTTTCTCAAAAGTTTTCTTGGTCTCCCATTTTCTAAAAATTGTATTTTCACAAAGGCCTTGTAGTATTAAGTTGGTATGTCTACGGTACGTCTACGACGTATCAAGCTCCTATTGACTTAATATTACGGCGCTGTGGTATACCCATTCGGGTCGCCACAGATGTGAAGCAATCTAAACAAACACCATAGATCGATCAAGGAGAATCCTACGAACTCAACTAAGAAAACTTGAAGCCGTGACGTAGCCGGAGTAAGGATTTTCGATCGGGTCCGAATGCCACAAACTTTGCCTCCTTACAGCGCCGCCGTGGAGGAGAATCGCCGGTAGAGGCCACCACAGGGAGGAGCAGAAGGAGGTGAGTCAATTTGGAAAGTTTCACCGATAGGGGTCACCGGAGCTACGAGTTCCAGTCCGGTGGGAAAACCGGGTCCGGGTCGGGTCAATTGCGGGTGAGGAGAGAGAACGGACAATTTATGAGTTTCCGGTTTCCAAACTTCTGAAAATAAAAATGGAAATTTCCGAAAACTAAAACCTCTATATGTAGAACTTTCCAAATTTTCAAACGCTCATAACTTTATCATACGAACTCTGATTTTTGCGTACTGCATGTCCACGAACTCATATTGACACGCTCTACGACTTTCATGAAGAAAGTTTTCATAGAATCTCAACGTATCAAAAGTCAACCTTGAAACCCCCCCCCTAAATCCAACCTTTTCAAATAAACATTCGTCCGATAGACTTCTGCTCCGATAGAGATAAAAAGTAGGGTAACAGAGTGCTGTATCTCATGTTCAAGGGTGCTTTGGTAAAAATAAGGAGGTCTACTTAACTTTTCAAGTATTCTAAAAAGTAAATTAGAGGTGTACTAAGTATGGGAGATCCAAATAGCAAATTTGGAAGTCCAACTAGAACTATCTTTTTTTTTTTGTTATTTATTTTAGGTCAAATAAGAGTAAAATGAAGATTAAAACTGTAAAAAAAATTGAGGAGATCTAAATACTATGCAATGTCACCACCATGCAATATGACTGAGCATTCGTGGATTGAATTTCCAATTGAAGTTAGTCTTTATTAATTCAATAATTAACAAATTCAAGACAAGAAAAAGATTTAAACATCGAAAGCCAAAGCTACCTAATTTGAATAGAACAAGACATTGTGCATTTCAAATAAAGTCGAGCTAGCCATTGTTCATCATCTATAAAAGTCATTAATATTTCGTCCTGGCTATATATGCAGATATATTAATTACACAATTAATCTCCATTATTTTATTTATTTTTAGAATAAAGGGCTTATGCGGCTGCCCTCAAGCCTTGATCAATGAAGCTGAATACAAGGGTGGGACTTTGAGCCTAAACCCCTTATTACATTAAGCATCTAAAGAACGTCGCAAAATAATATCAGGAGTCTCTACAAAATACATGTATTCTAACAAGCACCAATTAGCAAAGAGTGCACTACTGGCTACTCCATTTGGTTTGACATAGCGGTGACATATCGGAAAGATAACTCGATTACAACGAAGCATAATTACTAAAATCACAGCTTTCACTATAGTGAGTTGTTGTATTGCTATGGGCAACATTGCTTTCAGAGGAAGGACGACGGGAGGAAGATAGAGATTATTGCAGGTGAAGCTAGTCGTATGGCATGTTTGGAGGTATTGGACGAGAGCAAGGTTTCAAATTTCTCCGAAACTACAGAAATTTCCATCTAAATTTCCGTAATTTGGAAGTATTGAAACGAAATTGAGAATTTAATCCATGATTGCTCAGTAATATTCCATGGTGGTGAGGGAAACAGTAGAGGGGACTCAGGGGAGGGTTGACTCTATCCCGATGGCAAGAGTTTTTTTTTTTTGTTATTTATTTTAGGTCATATAAGAGTAAAATGAAGATTAAAATTGTACAAAAAATTGTGGAGATCTAAATACTATGCAATATGACTGAGCATTCGTGGATTGAATTTCCAATTGAAGTTAGTCTTTATTCATTCAATAATTAACAAATTCAAGACAAGAAAAAGATTTAAACATCCAAAGCCAAAGCTGCCAAATTTCAATAGAACAAGACATTGTGGTTTTCAAACAAAGTCAAGCTAGCCATTGTTCATCATTAATAAAAGTCATCAATATTTCGTCCTGACTTGCCGTATATGCAAATATATTAATTACACAATTAATCTCCATTATTTTTTTTTTTTAAAGAATAAAGGGCTTGTGTGGCTGGTCTCAAGCCTTGATTAATGATGCTAAATATAGGGGGGATTTTGAGTCTAAACCCCTGATTACAATAAACATCTAAAGAACGCCCAAAATAATATCAGGAGTCTCTACAAAATACATGTATTTTAACAAACACCAATTAGCAATGAGTGCACTACTGGCTACTCCATTTTCTTTGACATAGCAGTGACATACCAAAAAAATAACTCGATTACAATGAAGCATGATTACTAATATCACAGCTTTCATTATAGTAAGTTCCTGTATTGATATGGGCATCATTGCTTTCAGAGAAAGGACGACGAGAGGAAGATAGAGATTATTGCATGTGAAGCTAGTCGTGTGGCATTCTTGGAGGTGGTGGACGAGAGCAAGGTTTCAAATTTCTCCAAAACTACAAAAATTTCCATCGAAATTTCTGTAATTTGGAAGTACCAAAACGAAATTGACAATTTAATCGACAAATGCTCAGTAATATTCCATTGTGGTGACGAAACTAGTAGAGGAGACTCAGGAGAAGGTTGGCTCTATACCGTTGCAAGAGATTTTTTTTTTTGTTATTTATTTTAGGTCATATAAGAGTAAAATGAAGCCTAAAAATGTACAAAAAATTGAGAAGATCTGAATACTATGCAATATCACCACCATGCAATATCACTGAACATTCGTGCAATGAATTTCCAACAGAAGTTAGTCTTTATTCATTCAATAATTAACAACTTCAAGACAATAAAAAGATTTAAACATCGAAAGCCAAAGCTACCTAATTTGAATAGAACAAGACATTGTGCATTTCAAATAAAGTCGAGCTAGCCGTTGTTCATCATCAATAAAAGTCATTAATATTTCATTCTGGCTATATATGCAGATATATTAATTACACAATTAATCTCCATTATTTTATTTATTTTTAATATAAAGGGCTTGTGCGGCTGCCCTCAAGCCTTGATTAATGAAGCTAAATACAAGGGTGGGACTTTGAGCCTAAACCCCTTCTTACAGTAAGCATATAAAGAACGTCCCAAAATAATATCAGGAGTCTCTACAAAATACATGTATTCTAACAAGCACCAATTAGCGAAGAGTGCACTACTGGCTACTTCATTTGCTTTGACATAGAGGTGACATACCAGAAAGATAACTCGATTACAACGAAACATAAATACTAAAATCACAGCTTTCATTATAGTGAGTTGCTGTATTGTTATGGGCATCATTGCTTTCAGAGAAAGGACGACGAGAGGAAGATATAGATTTTTGCATGTGAAGCTAGTCGTGTGGCATGTTTGGAGGTATTGGACGAGAGCAAGGTTTCAAATTTCTCCGAAACTACAGAAATTTCCATCGAAATTTTCGTAATTTGGAAGTATCGAAACGAAATTGAGAATTTAATCCATGATTGCTCAGTAATATTCCATGGTGGTGAGGGAAACAGTAGAGGGGACTCAGGGGAGGGTTGGCTCTATCCCGATGGCAAGAGTTTTTTTTTTGTTATTTATTTTAGGTCATATAAGAGTAAAATGAAGATTAAAATTGTACAAAAAATTGTGGAGATCTAAATACTATGCAATATGACTGAGCATTCGTGGATTGAATTTCCAATTGAAGTTAGTCTTTATTCATTCAATAATTAACAAATTCAAGACAAGAAAAATATTTAAACATCCAAAGCCAAAGCTACCTAATTTCAATAGAACAAGACATTGTGGTTTCAAATAAAGTCAAGCTAGCCATTGTTCATCATTAATAAAAGTCATCAATATTTCGTCCTGACTAGCCATATATGCAAATGCTCAGTAATATTCCATGGTGGTGACGAAAATAGTAGAGGAAACTCAGGGGAAGTTTGGCTCTATACCGATGGCAAGAGATTTTTTTTTTTTTGTTATTTATTTTAGGTCATATAAGAGTAAAATGAAGCCTAAAACTGTACAAAAAATTGAGAAGATCTGAATACTATGCAATATCACCACCATGCAATATCACTGAACATTCGTGCAATGAATTTCCAATTGAAGTTAGTCTTTATTTATTCAATAATTAACAAATTCAAGACAAGAAAAAGATTTCAACATCGAAAGCCAAAGCTACCTAATTTGAATAGAACAAGACATTGTGCATTTCAAATAAAGTCGAGCTAGCCATTGTTCATCATCTATAAAAGTCATTAATATTTCGTCCTGGCTATATATGCAGACATATTAATTACACGATTAATCTCCATTATTTTATTTATTTTTAGAATAAAGGGCTTGTGCGGCTGCCCTCAAGCCTTGATTAATAATGAAGCTAAATACAAGGGTGGGACTTTGAGCCTAAACCCCTTATTACATTAAGCATATAAAGAACGTCCTAAAATAATATCAGGAGTCTCTACAAAATATATGTATTCTAACAACCACCAATTAGCGAAGAGTGCACTACTGGCTACTCCATTTACTTTGACATAGAGGTGACATACCGGAAAGATAACTCGATCACAACGAAACATAAATACTAAAATCATAGCTTTCATTATAGTGAGTTGCTGTATTGATATGGGCATCATTGCTTTCAGAGAAAGGACGACGATGTAAGAATTTACTCCTTTAATTGTGGATCATTTGAAATAATTGGTGCTTATGGTGTATATTCCATATATGATTTGATAGACTAATTGATGGATCCTAATTGATCAATCAAAGGGAATTTCCTATTTCTATTTCCATGATATGGATGGAAATCACTTAAGTCATTGACGGAAATTGGTCTTCTCTCACCCGATATAACCAGTGCACAATTCCATCTTATGTACACACATAAAGTACTCAAAAACACGTATGAGAGTTTGAGGTGCAAGGGCTGAGAGAGAAACCATTTCCTTTGAATTGACGACTTCGTCGAACCGCTACGTCTTGGTATACTACATATTTCTCCAATGGAACAAGGTATGTAGTTTATGTTTTCCGCCTTACGGTTAATGGTGTGAGATCATGTAAGTTCTAGAACTTGACTTTATGTATTTAAATTTCTTACATGTGTTATCAGAGCTTAGTAATAGAGCTTTCATGATTTTCCGTTGATGGAATATATAGTGTTTTGTTTTTCATATATTTCCTGCGCATTTATATATGCATATGAATTTTATTTACAACAAAATATATTTATATGAACGCTTCGCTAGTTATATGATTAATCTGGTTTGATCCTTATAATACTGTTTTCTGCACCTTTATCTTCTCAAAGAAGTGTTGTCCCTCTAGTTGTTGGACAGCCTAACGATAATGAACAACAACTGAATAATCAAGAAATGAATGATCACGGAATAAATGATCAAGAAATGAATGATTAGGAAGTAGTGAATGATCAAGAAATGAATGACCAAAACTCACATAATGAAATCATTTAGAATGAACTTGTAGCACAAGAACCACAAGAAATAGGAGTAAGACGGTCTCAAAGAAATAGAAGACCTGCCATTTCAAATGATTATGTGGTATACTTGCAAGAATCTAAATTTGACATTGGGTCAAGTAAGGATCCAGTTTCTTATTCACAAACCATTCAGTGTGAGAATTCTTTGAAATTGATTGATGCTATGAATGATGAACTGAAATCAATGGACCAAAACAAAGTTTGGGAACTCGTTGAGTTTCCTGAAGGGTGTAAAAGAGTTGGGTGTAAATGGGTTTTCAAAACCAAACGCAACTCTAATGGAAACATAGAACGATATAAAGCCATACTTGTAGCCAAAGGTTTCATTTAGAAAGAAGGCATTGATTATAAAGAAACCTTCTCTCCTGTTTCTAAGAAAGACTCTCTCAGAATTATTATGGCACTTGTAGCTCATTTTGATTTAGAGTTACATCAAATGGATGTGAAAACGGCTTTTCTAAATGGGAACTTAGAGAAGGAAGTCTATATGAATCAACCTAAAGGCTTCTCATCAGAAGGAAAGGAACACATGGTCTATAAATTAAAGAAATCGATATATGGACTTAAACAAGCTTCCCGACAATGGTATCTCAAGTTTAATGATACTGTTGTCTCCTTCGGTTTTAAGGAAAACATTGTTGATGGATGTATATATATGAAGGTCAGTGGGAGTAAGTTTATATTTCTGATTTTGTATGTTGATGATATTTTGCTTGCTAGTAGTTATCCTGGTTTGTTACATGAAACCAAGAATTTTCTCTCTAAGAAATTTGAAATGAAATATATGGGTGAGGCATCCTACGTGATTGGAATTGAAATATTTCAACATAGATCACGTGGACTGTTGGGTTGTCTCAGAAAGCATATATTGAGAGAATTCTAGAGAGATTTGGAATGGAAAAATGTTCACCAAGCATTGCTCCCATTCAAAAAGGGGACAAGTACTTTAGCCTTAAGCACTGCACACAAAATGAATTGGAGCGGAAGGGCATGGAAGAATTCCTTATGCATCCGTTGTAGGAAGTTTGGTTTATGCACAAACTTGTACAAGACCAGACATCAGTTTTGCGGTTGGAATGTTAGGAAGATACCAAAGCAATCCAGGAATTGATCATTGGAAAGCTGCAAAGAAGGTGATGAGGTATCTACAAGGAACAAAGGATTATATGCTCACATATAGGAGATCTGATAACCCTGAGGTAGTTGGTTATTTAGACTCTGATCTTGGTGGTTGTCTTGATACTGGAAAATTAACTTCTGGTTACTTGTTCCTACTAGCTGGACGGGCAGTTTCATGGAGAAGTGCAAAGCAAACTTGTATCACTACATCTACCATGCAAGCTGAGTTTGTGGCAGTCTTTGAGGCCACTACTCATGCATTGTGGTTGCGGAATTTTATCTCAGGGCTCAGTGTTGTCGACAGTATTACTAAGCCGCTGAGAATTCATTGTGACAACCCCGCAGCTATTTTCTTCTCCAAAAATGATAGGTATTCTCAAGATGCTAAACGAATTGATCTAGAATACCTTGCCATGAAGGAGGATGTTCAGAAATAAAGATTGTCTATTGTTAACATAGGAACAAAACTCATGATCGCAGACCCACTTACAAAGAAGGGTTAGGACCAAAGGCATTCATTGAGCATGCTGGAAGAATGGCTTTTTGTCATAACCCATGACTGTTTTAAAATTTTGGTATGTAGAATGATTGTAAGCTCTATAATGAATATGTTTCTCATTAGTAATTTTTCTTGTTTTCCTTTGAATGTACATGTATAAGTCTGGATGAATGACAATAGGAACGTCTCTATATGTTAGAGATATGATGGTTGGACCATTAAGAGACCTCTGACTTAGTGGCTACTGTTTGTACTTTACTAATGATATAGTACATGGAACGGATTTTTTCAATTTGATGTATGACCACCATGACTTACTTTAGTAGGGTGCTTGCAATGGTGTGTATGATGATCATATGAAAGTATGGATTCAATCGATTGTATTGCACGCCTAATGTTCGTCTATTAAACCACTAGACGAGAGGAAGATAGAGATTATTGCAGGTGAAGCTAGTCTTTGTGGCATTCTTGGAAGTGTTGGACGAGAGCAAGGTTTCAAATCTCTCCGAAACTACAGAAATTCCATAATTTGGAAGTACCAAAATGAAATTCATATGCAATATCATTTCCATCAGGAGTTTCTCGAAATTTTTCAAAATTTTCCATACATTTCCACGAAATTCTTAATTTCTAAAATATCTACACACACAAAATATATTTAAAAATTCACACCAAAAATTTGTCCGAAATTTCTCCAAATTTTCTGTGAAATTTATATGCCTTCAACAACGAAGTTTTTTACTCATATTTTCATAGAGAAAATATGAAATTTTGATTTTTTTTTCCAATCAAGTTGAATGCAACAAAAAACGTTTTTGCTTTTATCTGCTACCAAAATCATTTCCAAAATTCATGTACTTGGGAGCAGTATAGTATGATACTAGATGGAAGCAGTTCGATCATATGGATCGAACCGCATCATAGTAACACTTATTCTTAATACTTTATATTGCTTTTATTGTACTTGTTCATTTTCATTCATGAGGTTTTGGTATTACGCTCCCCCACTCCCCCCCCCCCCCTCCTGGCGGTTGTATTTTTCTAATTATTAGTGAAAAAGACGTGATGGCCAAACCTCTCTCTGGGTTCCAGCTATAAAAAAATAAATAAAAATCACATTCACATTATCAATATACAGCACAATTATGATTACATTTAAATAAAAACACTAGTTTAGCAACCTACTACAGTACTAGTTAATTATTCGTACATATTAAATATCATAATTCTATTATAAATGTATAATTTTAGATATGCTACATTGTAAATAGGTTTATTATAGGTTAATTTAGTTTATATAAAAGTTTCATTTAAAAATATCATTTTATCAATGCAATTAATATGATTTCTTTATCTTTAACCGAAATTTCTAATAAATGCAATTAATATGATTTCTTTATTTTTAACCGAAATCGAAACTTTCTCTCAAATTTCCTTAAATTTGAAGTACCGAAACTGAAATTTAAAACCTTGGATGAGAGAGAGAGAGAGAGCACCAATTTTCACACCCTATTAATATCATGCAAGACTTCAAATTCCCATGCGGCAAGCTTTTCTTAACCCTTAATTTCTAAACAATACAAAACTTTGTGACCTCAATTTTTAAGGTCCAGCTAAGCTTATCCTGATTTACCATGTCAATTTTTTTGTCAAAATTTTCTATTTGCTTGATATGTTGCATGAGTAAATGATTTTTGATTTGATTTAATTTTCTATAGAGATGAAATATAAAAAGAGACACATAATTAAATTATATTGAAAGTTTGAAACGCATGTAAATGAGAAAAAATTAGCATCGATCCCCTTTATATCATATAGGTCTATCGTGATGATGCGAGACAGGTCATGTACGTGTCTCATTAACTAGGAACTCAACTTCAAACTGCGTACTCTACGTCTCTAGCTCTCCACTTGCCACCTAATTATGGCCGGCCGGTCACTTACCTTGAGCTTACCTCCACTGAAGCAGACATTCGCCAACCCAGCCCGTACTATTAAAGCCGAAGGCAGCACAACCCCCAAATTGCACTACACCTCTCTCTTGGAGATTATCTATAACTTTTTCTTTAAATGCAAGGACAAAGCTAGCAAGTTTTCTTCAAAAACACTAGTATAGTGCAGTTGCTGGCTTGCTGCTCCTCCTGTCTGGCCAAATATTATTCCAGCTAACAAGTTTTAGGGGAACCAATGTCGTCAGCTAGGTTCGGTAAGCTGGAGGTGGATATTGAAATCAGGGCTCCTGCAGAAAGATTCTTTGAAGTCCATACGCGGAAAACATACATGTTATCAAATACCAGTCCTGATAAAGTTGTGAGTTGTGAATTACTTGAAGGTGACTGGGGAAAAGAAGGGTCTGTCATCTCCTGGAATTATGTTCTAGGTAAATAAGGTTTTGATTTGATAATACAAGTTAATATTGTTCAATTTTGTCATAAATCAATTGCATAAATTAAATAAATAGAAGCCTAGCACTGTTTATAATTAATTATTAACCTTATGATCGAAATTTGAAGATGGGAATGCTAGAGCTGGCAAGGAGTTGCTTGAAGCCGTAGACATCGAAAGAAATTCGGTAACTTATAGAGTTATCGATGGATACTTGCTGCAGTATTACAAGAGCTTCAAGAGAAGTTGTGAAGCCACCCCAAAAGGAAAAGGAGAAGAAGAGGGAACCCGTGTTCACTGTACTCTGGAATATGAGAAGCTGCATGACAAAGTTCCGGAGCCACATCCCAAGCTCCAGTTCATACTGGATCTCGTCAAAGATTTTGATGCTCACCCTAGCAGCCAAGAACATCTATAAGCGCAAAATTCTTCTCTTTTTATTTAAACAAAAATAAATAAAATAAATAAGCACTCCTGTGTGTGTATGTGCTATACTAATAAAATATTGGGTCCATGCATGTTGAAGTAATTAAGTATGGAAATCAAACCTTGGATTAATTGAACTTTGTAGTCTTCCTTAAGTTTCTTTAATAAAAGATTTCCACCATGGAGATTTCCTGCTACTTATTAAGATAATAAAGGAAATTATCGAAATTCAAAATTCAATCTGCTGATGGGTTTTGTTGATGTTTTATATGGTTTTGGGATTTGGATTGTAAAGTTCTTGTGTTGGGATCTGGTTTAGTATTCATATACTGGAAAGATTTGACTGGCTTCTCAATTTTTGGTTGAAATTCTCGTGACGTTTCTGTGTCACACGGTGGCTCGATTGTTGGTGGCGACGACATGATCAATCTCCCATTCTGTTGGGTTTTGCAAGTGGGCTGGTTACAAGCCCAATGACTTGTTGCTGGGTTTTGTTATTTACTTCCTTTGCTTATGTAATTTTGGCCCATATTTCAGTTTTTTTTTTTAAGTTTGTGTTTGCAATTTAATAAAAATCCTTTAACCGCCAAAAACAAATGCTATCTTTTTATTTTCTGTTAGAAGAACATTAAATATATTAAACCAATTTACAATTGTTACTACTTACTAGGGGTTTCCTAAACAATAGCAGGTGCTAAAATTAACCACAAATTGTTAATTAATATGAAAATCTAAAACATAACAAACCAAAAATTGTCTAAATGGTTGTCGATCAATTACAAAGTTGAGGCTCACTTCATGGAAATAGAAAGAAAATGCAACTACAAACTTATGTAGTCTATCCTTGTCCCAAAAAAACTGGATGCTTTGCTTACTAATGTACTCAATTGTGGTGCTCACAATACAGCATTCCATCCAAGACTTATTGAAATAATGGAGAATGATCTCCATCAATCTATAGGGAATGAAACTTAATTCTAATAGAAGACTTGACCCATCCTAGACGTCAAACCACAATGTATTGGGCCTCTAAACAAACTCTATATCCTTTATTATCAAACTATCTAGAATAAGAGCCTTCAACGAAACTCGTGACCCTAAACAAATGAAAAATCTTATTGAGACACCCATGCTCTGATGCGGGTGACCAAAAAGAATACGGCTACCACCACTGCCACCGCTAGCTCGTCCTCACATCTAGATCTGGTGAGACCAATTGCCATAGCTACCGCCAGCATGGTTTGCCAAACCTGACCCAAGACAGATCGGCACTTCCAAGATCAGAGTCCGAGCCAACTCATTGGATATCCGACTTCTAGACAAAACCATGACAACCCAAGGAGGCACACAAACCTCTAATAGACTACGACGTCTTGAGGCATGCTCTGTTCATATGCAAATTGAAACCTCTACTCAGACTATCACCATAACGTAGATCTAGGTAGAAGATGGGATCAGTCTCCACCCAGCAAAGCTAGAAAGTTTGCTCACATAAACGACCCAAAATAGTCGTGGATGAGAGCATTAGATGTAGCAGTGCACCAGAGAGGCGGACAGATGTCGTCCATCGAGGAAGGCCTGCCAAAAAGGTTTGGTTAGCAGCGTTAACACGCTTGTTCTCAGTGACGACGTGGTTGCCGACACGCTGCTAGGGTTTTCATACAAAATCAATTATTCGAATAGAGGTTATCTACCATAGATAATCTACGTATGCTTGCTGCTAATGTAAATTATCGTTCTTTCAAGTTTACATGCATATTTAACTCAACTGACCATAAAGAGATCTATAGCATAGCTTATTAAACGAAATCAAAGAGTGTCCCGTAATTTACCACTGTATCAATATTTTCCCAACTTAACCACCTATTAACTTTTAGGTTTTAATTCAAAAAACCTCAATACAATTGGGTATGAGCAACTCACTTATATGTTATATTTCTTTTTGTTATTTGATTGACCAAGTCTCCATTATAAGACTTGCATGTGTCCTAATTTTTAATGTGGGAATTGATTTATTAATTGATTAAACATGCTCTGATACCATGTTAAGCAACGAAAAATATGGCCCGTGGCTCACCATTGAATCAATATTGTTCAAACTTAACCACCCATTAAGTGGTGGGTTTTAACTCAAAATACCTCGGTACAATTGACTGGACTCACAATGCCTAGTTCGCAGATCTGTTGTTCTGTAAGAATAGGAGTTGAGGCATAGTATCCACTATCCACCACTACCATCCTTTGCTTGTAGGTTACCAGTTTAACCTCCTATGTTGAATTTTCGTACTATTTCTTCAGATTGCTTTGAATACCTTGAGATGTTGTTTAAATTAGAAGTTGCCTATTTAAAGTATATGACCCAACTATGAGAGACTGCGAAGATTTGTATGAGTGGAATTTGTAGAATTGTTATGTTGGACCTTTTATGTTAATTAGAGTTTGGATATTGAGATATCTTTATTGTGGTTGTGGAGTTATTTTTATACGAGGAGCATGTAGGCTCCGGGAGATTAGGGTGAATGTTTCTTAATTAGAACTGTTGTTTATGATTTCTACATATTTGGGTTGTCCATTTTTAGGGAAAGTTTTGCCAAATTTTCAGTAAAATTTCTCAAAAGGTAGGCATCACAGAGCCACCTCGAGTTTCAGGGTGAAATTCGGGGCGAGTGCTGTCAACAATTGGCTGTGAGCTACCTACTTATAAATTATATTTTCTTTTATCACTTTTTTAATATGCAATAATTTGAAAAGTGGCAGAGCCAGGAGTTCTTCAAGTCAAATCTTGTCTGAAACCTAGGATACGAAATAATGTTCTAAAAGCAATAAATAGACATTTTATTAGTAGGGTATTTAGGTTCCATGCCATTTGTAAATAGCATTCTAGTTTTTCCAAATAACTCAATTGAGCAAACGACCTTCACTTTCAGGAGTGTGTGACAATGTAAACCATATGATCTCCGGAAGTCCCAAGTTGTCAAGGAATACTACGTTCTTGTATTTGATTCATCTTTACTTAAAGCGCGGATATCGTAAATAGTTTAGTCAGAATAATCGGTTAATATCATATCTCTCTCAACTCATATGCCAAACATTTCTCATGCCAAAATTCAAATTGTCTCTGTGGTATCATTCATTCTAACATGTATTGGACTTAGTAGTTGTTCTTTGAATGATTTTGTAATGATACATACTATTTATTTTGGACTAAATTCAGTTTGTCTCCTTCAATTTTGGGACAAACATCAGTTTGGTTCCTAATATTTATTTTTAATAACGATGGTCCCTGCACTTCTAATTTCCATGATCCGAATACAAGTTTTAAATTTGGCTCCAAACATGATGTCACAAGTTGAGCTAACACTGACACGAGGGCTCACTTTAATATGGTTTTAGCACACAAAGGGAAAAATGGACTGCTCCACTTTAATCTGGGTTTCAGTTCGTCTTTTACTTCAACGGGGATGATCAACCTCGTCATATGTCCACCTCAGCTCCCCAACATATCTCTTCAATTACCAACATCCTACAAATTCCTTGAATCCCCCAATACCCAACTAGACCATGAAAAACCGAATCTTTTTTAGGTTGAAATACACACATCCTGTGAAGCATGCCTAAATCTCATATCTCAAACAATAACAATCAATCCTATGTCATGAAGAAAATCCATAAGAACATAGCCCAAATTAATCCAAAAAACAAAAAGAAAACGGGATCCCATTCAGCTCCAAGCTTCTACATCTCCCTCTTCTATCTCTCCAGCATCCCATTCCAATTCTCTCTCTTCTTCTTCTTTTTGACCCATACCCATACCCATACCCATACCTCAGTTGTTCTCCTCAACCCCCAATCTTGTCTTCAAGTCCCACAACCTCCACCTTTTCGAGCACTACAAAAAAAAAAAACTCCAACGGCTACGGCAGTCTGCAACGGCATGGATTTGCCGTCGCCAATAGTCCCATTTTGGCGACTGCAATTGTCAGCGTCGCACTAATAGGAATGGGATGCGACTGCATGGCGTGTTTTTAATATCAATAGCGACGGAGAATCAAACGAGGTGGCTAATAAACCTTGAAATACATTTTGAAAAAATAGAAAAACCATTTGCTTTGGGAAAAGAAGCAAAACATATCTCTCTCCTCCCCCCCAAGATTTACTTTCTATCCTTCTCTTCATCTCGTCGACAACTAACCGATTATGTGGAGAATCTCTCATCACCTCCTTGACTATTGTAGCTTCTCTCAGGTAAAAACCTCTTCATCTTCCTCTCTTTCTATCTCTACAACTCGGGTCATTCTTGGGCTAAGGTTGTGAAGTTACATTTAGATAATTAATTTATGTGATTTTGATTCAATTATAGGGTTGGGGCTTCTAGGTAAGTGGGTATTAAGGCTTTGTAGTCGATCAATTTCAATTTGCTAGATAAATTTATATCGTTAGGTTATTTGGGTATTAGATAGTCGGGACTCCGTATCCAAATTTCCAAGTAAAGTGGAGGATACACTAGGGAGCTTCTAGATCGACCAAATATATCCTTGGACTGTAGAAGCTTTTGTGATTTCGATTTGAATTTTTGAGATTTATACGAAAATGTGGATGGTGCGAATTGGTTTAAAAGTTTCTGATTTGCTGTTTACGCTATTGTATCTTCGCAATCAATCCCAAATTCCTAAGTCGTCAAATTCTTTGCCATATATGATGTGATTTGTGACTTTATTCCAATGGTAACTGAACTACTTCCGGTTGATGTTATCACAGAACAATGCTCCATCACTTTCATAAATGAACTTGGGAGTACTGGGACCAGTTGTTCTACAATGATTGCAGCAAGGAAGCAGAGACTTATCAGGGCAGAAATAGTCATACAAGGTCTATGAATTTTTTTCAAGTTACTTGTGTACTAGAGGAATGCCACAACTCAGTTTGTTTCTTTTTATAGGTTGGGCTAAAATGAGAAGCCATGAATCTCGGTTCTCCAACTTCCACCTCTATCTGCACTGAATTGGAAGATGGTGTTTATAGGGACACAAAATCAACAACCATTGACTTGGTATAAGGTATGAATTGAGAACTAGAAATATTGAGTACCAACTAAACATTTTCATTCTTGTTCCTTTATTATCATAAAGCAATTTTGGATAACAGTGATACTTGAACCCTCCTGCCAATTCTGATGCACCTGAAGAAGATGAGCCTTTGGCTTTGGACATGGGGAGCATGCATGGGGAAGGGTCAAGTATGATTCAATGGGGAGAGCATTGGAAGATACTGGACTATTCATGCAATGGTAATTGGTGATTTTTTAGCTAATCCACTTGGATATGGGAATCGTTACAAACTGAATCTATTAGCATGCAATCCACCAGTTCAATATATTGCAAGGTTGTTCTTCATGAATATTTGGGTTCAAGTTTCATTGGAATTTGTCCTGATTGAGTGCTAGTATATAGGAATATATATATTCTCTTGATTTCTTTTATAAGCACATACTTGTTTGATTTCATAATCTCTTGGTGCTGTATGTTCAAGAAGGGGTTTTGATTCTGAGGCCGGAGACTGAGCTCATTGTTGATTTGGTGGGTGATGTGGTGAAGGATGAGGAGAGTTTCAGAGAGGGTTTGTGGGTAGATTTGGGGACTGGGAGTGGGGCTATTGCTATTGGGATTGGGAGGGTTTTGGGGACTGGTGTCAGAGTCATTGCAACTGATTTGAGTCTCACTGCGATTTCGGTTGCGGGTTTTAATGTGGAGAGGGAGGTATGGTTTACAGGTTAGTGTTTGGCATTGTGCTTGTAGCTTAAAAGTGACATTAAAGTAGTTGTGTAGACATGCTATGTTGTGTTTTGAATTTATGTTGAGATAGATAGAGAATGCTATAGTTATAGCTTTGTAATGGATTGGATTAGTTTTGGAGAATGAGAATGTCTACTAATAATATGAGTTGTTAAATGAAAATGCAAGAAAAAGAGTAGAGCTTTATCACCTTGATATTCACTATTTGACAATTGTTGGATTAAGTTGGGCAAGAATTTGAGTCCATAACATTGATGGTTTTGGTAATTTAAATGGGGTTTTGGTATAATACTTGCAGAGACTAAGGTAGAGTGTTTGAAAAAATATGACGAGAGGAGTAGTGCTCGAGAGTCTTCGATCAAGAGCATGCAAGTACCTAAATTTGGACATTATTGAGAATGTATTGTTTTGTTGTTGTGTTATTATATACCGTTTTAATTCTTGCTGCCTTATCTAAAATTATTGCAGGCTGGCCCATGCATTACAACTGACCCCTTGCTTGTGTTGGTATACCTTTGGGTTGAGCATGAATTAAACGCAATCAATTTTTAAAGTTTCTATAAGGTCAGGTTTGCTTGGCTTGTGTTAGTTTGTTTTCCATTGTGATACTTGGTCTTTTTCATGTCACAAGCAATCGTTAAAGGAAAACTCTCTCTCTATCATTCAATACTTGGGTTGTTGTTGCATAAGAGGCAATTTCCAATAACACAAAGAAATTCATCAAATACTTAGTATATCATTGTCCCGTGTTAGTTCTTGTATTTTACAGATTTTGATGTTTCAGTTTCAAACTCATTCTATGTGAGAACAAAATCTAGTCTTTCAGTATTCAGTCTGGTCTTTCTTAATAAAGATCTAGAAAAAGTTATATCCATTATATTTGGCCATTTTTGTTAAGTACAAGTGATTGGGTTGTTGATGACATATGCAGGCAGCATTATTTTATTTTATTTTTGTTACAGAAGGGAATTGTTATTGGGTGTCTAAACTGCTAAATGTTTCTTTTCATCATTTCGCCCTTTGAACTTTTTATTCTCTTGAAGGTGCCAAGTAGTAACATTGCTTTTATATTCATCAGCATGTATTTGATCCCTAGAGAGGCAGTAATTGTTGCTCAGGAAGTTGTCAATACAATGGCTGCGAAGGGATATGATCTGGGACAAGATGCATTAATCAAGGCCAAAAGCTTCTGATGAGTCCAACCAAGTATCAGCTACTACAGCAGCCAAGGTTTACAGTTACTTCATAAAACTATATTTTTCTCTTTACAGAGGGGAGAGTTATCAAGGGGACACCTCCATCGATATGAGCAAGCACCATATGCCCAAAATGTAGTTGAGATTGAGAAAAAAATGCTTTCCAATCACCAAGTTTGTATTTCAATGTATATTTTGCACATCACACATGAGCTTTTTGTATTTTAGAATTTTGAACATTGCTCAGATGTATGACCTTCTTTTCTTTAAAGCTTAATTATCTTGTAAACTTTCGTATAACCTTCATTTCTTTTGTAACATTCATGAATGTATCATTCCCTTTTGGATAAGTTGCATTCCTTTTTGTATAGCTTTTATCTATAAAAAATTATATATATAAAAAAAAAAATTGGCATGCATTTTGCATGCCAATTTTTTTTTTAATTTAAAAATACTACCTTTGCGACGGCATTTTTGCCGTAGCAAATTTCTTTTGGCGATGGCAAAAAACTTGAGTAGCGATTGGTGGCCCGCCATTGGTATTTGCGACGGCATTTTTCAGTCGCAAAATTCTTATGACGGCAAATGGTTTGCCGTCGCTAATAATCTTGCCACAGCTCATTTGCCGTTGCAAATACTATTGGCGACGCCACCAATTGCGTCTGAAGCACTGCCATCGCCAATGCTATTTTGTGACAGCAAAAGAGGCTTTTGCCACGGCATGGCGCCGTGGCTGTTGCAATTTTTTTTTGTAGTGGAGACTCACGATAACATCATCACTCGGCCGCTGGATACGAAGCACCGGCTCAATGACACAGTTTTGCACACCGAGTTTCAGGTTAACGACGAGACCATGAGTGTGCTGGGGTCATGGGAGGGCGTCTGGGCTTGAGTCATGCCCAAGAGGCGATGGGTCGAGTTTTGGGTCTGGTTGTGATGGGCTTGCTGATTGAATTTATGTGAAGGGATTTTAGTTTTGTACATGGTTTGATTCAGATAAGGTGATAGCGAGATGGAAGAGAGAGAAACCAGATCCTAGTACATCCAATCGAGGCCAGAAACTAGATTGTGGAATTAGATTGCAGAGACCTAAACTCGAATTTGGAGAAGAACACAAAGAAACACATTGGGGATTTGAGGTTGAGATCTATTGGATGGTAGAGATTACTATTTAACTCTGCATTTCTTCAATTTCGTTTGGCTCGTCTTCTAATTCTTGTTGTGGTTATGATGGGTTCACCTTTTGCATTGTGATAAGGTTGTGAAGCTTTTGGCTTTTAGACATCAGAGGAAATTGAACTTAACCCCATTACCAGAGGTAGAAGAAGAATGAGGTGGAAGGTTGAATGAGGGTGGATTGGAGAAAAATCATAACAAATGGCGGTTTGGACATTTTGTCCAAACTGAGGGTCAAAATCTAAAAAGTGGGTCCTCTTGTCATTGCCAACTCAGCTTGTGACGTCAAGTTTGTAGCAAAATTTGAATGGACTCTGGTGATGGAAATTAGAAGTGCAGGGCCTATCGTAATTTAAAAAAAAATCATAGACCAAATTGATGTTTGCCCTAAAGTTAGAGGCGGCAAACTGAATTTAATTTTTTTTAAATTCTCTTATGGTATTATTAATTGCAATGATACATACTTGAATCCTTAAATAAATAGACGGTGTACTTAATTATGATATTGCTTTTTCTTCCAACTCTTAATCTCATAACAGAATTTGGAAAAGCACTTATCCACCCTCCCTGAAAGAGATATTAAACGGCTTGTAAATAAAATGCAATATACTTTACATATATGCACTACTACAAAAGTGGTCTATAGCAACTATCTTTTATGCACCTATTGGATAGTAGTGACAACCTTCTACACAAAGTAAAATTCAACCGGGATGTATGGAAGACCCATTATTGTATGGGACTCATGGGCTCACTATTGGTTTCTAAGGATCTGCTTTAATTTCAATTGTCGATTTTTAAGATTTAATGTGTCTAAATGCTTATTTGCCAATGATTCTGGTTTTTTTACTATTTGATTCCTTGGATTATTTTGTCTCATATAGTTGGTACTTGGATTTTGCCTCATCTTATGGATGGTTGCGCTTGTAATGATCATCAAGAAAGATAAGCACTTGAATAAGGTTGATGCTATAGATGATGGAGATGTGCGCGCATCTGCTTAGTGTTGCCCTCCAAGGGATGGGGGACGAATCAGAAGAGCAATTGAAGGTTCTGCAGCAGCATGCGACTGAGTTGGAGGCGGAAGCCGTTGCCTTAGGAGGCATTGGAGAGGGAGAAGATTATGCTGGAAGAGGATGTGAGCAAGTTCCACGAGATGATTGAGAATCTTGACAAGTATGTGAAGAAAGTGCAAAAAGTTTTGTTGGGAAAGAGAAGGCATTGGAGGCCAAGAGGGAAGAGAAGAAGAGGATTTTACAGGAGAATGTGGAGTTGAAGAAGAGTGCATGATCGCGAAGTTTTAACAAGAGGAATATGGAGAGAATGAAGAGGGAATTGCAGGCTGTGAAGAGGGACATTGGGGAAGTGGAGCTGCTAGGAATGTACGGGAGAAGAAGGTTTAGGATTTGGATAGCAAGCTTGGCCCACAGGTTAAAGAGGTGTTGGAGGCTTTAACCATGGAGTGCAACCAAATCATGAGGAGGTTTCTCATCCCTCCTTATAATTTGATTTTTCAGTTTCCATTATATTTGCTTTGTTGTGTGGTTGGTTGATTTTTTTCTTTTCTTTTTCTTATGATTAGCTTTGATGAAACATGTCATTGTAAGTTAATCCAATAGGTCTACTCATGAAGCGATTAAACTAATCATGTACCTTTGTTAGTGCTTTAAACTTGCTTGCTACATCTTCTCAATGTAAAGAAACCTCATGTAATTTGTATGCTATACAAATTGCTTTCTGTTCAAGGTTTACAGCGTACAATTCAAGAAACTTAGATCTCTCTCATGAAATTGGTATCTCTTTCGTCGTAGCAAGTTGAAACTATGTAATAGCTTTCAGTATGTATTGAATCCTAAGGGATTAACATCTGCTGAGGTGACGGGGTTACCAAAATGGCTTTCAGAATGACATTACCAATTTCTTGTTCGGTTATTCAAAAATTAGTGACTAAGCAACTAAAAGCTATTTAACTACATACTACAATAATAAATATAGAAGCAACCGAAATTGTGATACCCTGTAAAGTCTAAATCCTTTCTAGAACTTTTATTGAACCTTTATTTCTTTGTTTCCCAGGAATTCTCAGCTACCAAAACCTGAAATAATTTTTTAGGATGCTGGTTTCTGATATAATATCTTAAACTTGATGCAGATGTACTTTGGGGATGTGCGCGCATCTGGTTAGTGTTGCTGTCATAAACGGTATTAATACTTTTTTTTATCTTTCAATTTTACTATCTCTATTGAGCTTTTTAGTGTACATATATAGTTTGCAATATGTGTTTTGAGTGTTGTAGTATTTCACTTGGATCGAGTTCCATCAAAATTCTGAATGCATCCTAAAGATAATGTACTGAACTCTTCATTCAATGTGGAGTTGCTGATTCTCTTCCTTTTCATTGGTACTTTTATGATTTTGATAGGCATGTTAAGATAAGATGAAGTTCGCTGCTAGGTGAATCCAAGCTAGAGATGTTTCAAACATGATCTTGTAATTTGTAACTTGTTCAGTTATCTAGATGATAATTGGTGGTTAATTTAAATCCCTTTGTTCCTTTCATGATGTCTTATTTCACTTTGTAATTAAGTTGTAACTGTTTCTGACAACAGAGCATAGGCATGTTGCACATATTTTACTTCACTTAGTAAGAGGAGCCACGTAATACTCCCACATGTAATTTCTTTATCCTGGTACATGATGATGTGATTGATCGATGGAGTTAGTAATTCTGTTTTTCTTTTATTCTATAACTTTGTGATGAAAGAAAAATGTTAATGTTTGATCCCTATTAGATGATATGTTTGCATGGCTACTTTTAGATAAAAAGAGTTGCCTATATAGGAAAAATGCTAAAGGAAAGTTGTAAATCTGTCACATTTGTAAGTAATCAAACTATGGACTACTACTTGTGTCGATCATTCTTACTTTCTTAGTGTAACTTGTTTACTGGCTTTGTTGGTACAATTGGAATCTATTTCTTATATTCAATCTGTACGATATATCCTTTGGTTCCTAGTATTTCATTTGAATTAATTTTATACTGTCTTTTTTTTTTTTTCATTTTTAATAACTGGCACTCAGCTGATGATCTTTTTTTCCAATTAATTTTCCCAAGTTGCGTTTTCTCTGACAATTAGTTTTGATCTTTCATCAGGTGATCATAGAAGTTCGCCAAGAGACATAAATTCAAATTATTAGAAGGCTACCCAGGATGGAACGAAGGGCACCCAGGATTTCCTATTATGATTTATGAAGGCTGCCTTGGATTTTACTTTCTGGCCACAAGAGTGATCGTTGACAAAAACAATTTATCTTAATTATAAATTTTCATATATTTTTTTGGTTAAAATATTGGTCTTTACCTTTGTTCAAGTTGGTGTGTATCTATTAAAATAATAATTGAATGAAGTCACCAATTGCACATCTGATCTGCTATCTTTATGGGACCAAACAAAGGTGTGTACTAGGCCAATTGACACCATGCAAAATGGTGTGGTTTCCCCACTTTTGTAGTAGTGCATAACTCCGTAATACACGGGCATGGAACTTCTTTAATGTGATCATATTGTCTTTGCTTGATTAGTGCAATACTTGCAAGAGCCAGTAAAAATTTGTAATCTAACTAGATGGAAAGAACTAAAGACCTTTTGACAAAATTAGTCCAGCAGTTAATAATGAGAATCTTATCTATTCGTAACATCTCCCACTGTTCTTGAAAAGTGGCCAAGTTCAATTAATTAGGATATGATTTTTTATTATTTTTATTTTTTTTTATGGGAAAGAGGATCAAATTAAGGATTTCACTCCTACTCACATGGTGACTCGAACCTAAGACCTGAATCCTAGGTAGTGAGCGCTCTAACCACTGAGCTAACACCACTTCATCATTAATTAGGATATGATACTAAAACCTTCGTTTATCCCTTTAACCGTGACTTTCCACTGAAGTTGATAGAATGTATGTAATTAATTAGGACTAATTTCCTAGTAAATGACTTTGAAACAGATATTAAGGATTGAATGACTAATTTGTTGGTTTTCTGACTCCTAACCAGGCGTTCGACCCTTCACCTTTACCAAGTGCACTTGAGATTTCCGTGTTTTATGGTTAGGAATTAGGATTCACGTTTGTACTGTGATGCCCCGGAAATTCGTATTTATTTTCCGAGAATTTTCCGGAATCTAAATTGTCATTAATGGAGGGTTTCGTGGCTCGTGGATGGAGCGGAAGTGTTTCGGGCGAATAATTATTCGAAGAATATGGTTTTAGGGGGGTTGAAAAGGTTGACTTTTTATTCGTTGGGATTCTCTGAAAATGTCCTTCACAAAAGTTATAGAGTGTGTCAATACGAGTTCGTGAATATGTGAAATACGGAAATCGGAGTTAGTATGAGAAAGTTATGAGCGTTTGAAAATTTAGAAAGTTACTATATATAGGGGTTTCGCTTTCGGGAAAGTTACTATTTTCATTTTTCCCACTTTCCATTTCCGGAAATCTGAAACTCTCCGTTCTCTCTCCTCACCCGCATCTGATCCAACCTGAACCCGGTGATCCGACCAGGATTTTCCGGCGGTCTCTGGCCTTGAAACTTGAATAGCTTGTTTGTCTTCGCCGTCCATTCCTCTCTGTGGTGTCCTCTAGCGGAGATTCCTAGCGGTGACGGTATAACAAAGCTGCGAACTTTGGGGTATTTGGACCCGGCTGAAAAACACAGCTCCAGCAACGGCACGGCTTCAAGCTTCCTTCTTTGGGTTCATGGGAGCCTTCTGGATCGATCTATGGTGTTTGTTTGGATCGATTTACATGGAAACCAGTTCAACTCAGATTGAGCAAAAATTCAAAGCTTGTGAGGTAGTTTTCAACCCTTTTTGCTTATTTTCTGACTTCAAGATAGCTATGAAAATTCACAAGCATGCTTAGATGAACATCTTTGATGTTGGAAGTTTTGTGAAATATTGAGTTTTGGCCGGCGGCATTGCACCACAGCCTATGGCGGCGTTCTGGAGGCGTTCCAGCCATATTAGGAACTGTTTCTAGTATTATATATCTTCTACTCATAGATACGAGCGTTTCGATATATAATATGCAAATTTTGCAGTTCGTATGGATTTGTTATGATTTTTACGGTTTCATACCGGTTGATTATTCGATCCATGAGGATCCGAGCGTCCGATCGACTTGTGGTTTTGACATATCGATTGTGGAAGTATTCTGGAGACTTAGGGAGGTGTCGGATGAGGTTTCGCCTTGAGTAGCGTTACTCATGGAGATTTAGTTCAAAGCGAGGGTTTCGAACTTTAATCATTTTGTGATTCGTGCACTGAATCAAGACCCTATGTGTTCAGGTGCTTGTTGGACTTGTTGAACGGATTGCAGAGATTGTGCTTGCTTTGGTTAACATGTGAAGACGCAGCGGGATTCTGAGGTGAGTAAATCTCACGATATTTGTTATGAGCAAGATTACCCTATTGTCTTGGAGTTATTAGGTTAACTATGACTATAGCTGGTATTAGTGGTATTCCTGAGTGAATGACTACATATATATATATATATATATATTTAATTGAGATATATATGGATTGATGAATCTTTGTGATGATTGACATGTAAAGCTTGTGTAGGAATATTTGTGAAATGAATTGTTGGAATCAGTGTGATGAATCTTTGTGATGATTGCCATGTAAACCTTGTGTAGGAATATCTGTGTAATGAATTGTTGGAATCAGTGTGATGAATCTTTTTTATGATTGCCATGTAAACCTTGTGTAGGAATATCTGTATAATGATTTGTTGGAATCAGTGTGATGAATCTTTGTGATGATTGCCATGTAAACCTTGTGTAGGAATATCTGTGTAATGAATGTTGGAATCAGTGTGATGAATCTTTGTGATGATTGACATGTAAAACTTGTGTAGGAATATTTGTGTAATGAATTATTGGAATCAGTGTGATGAATCTTTGTGATGATTTCTATCTGTGCGATGACCGGCGAAATCTGTGTGATGATCAGCTGGACAATTGCTATTTATGTGATGATCCTTGAAATCTATGTGATGATCAGTAGGACAATATATGGCTATCTATGTGATGACCGGCGAAATCTATGTGATGATCAGCTAGACAATTGCTATCTATTTGATGATCCTCGAAATCTATGTGATGATCAGTTGGACGATGGCTATCTGTGTGATGTGTGATTCCCCGGAAATTCGTATTTATTTTCTGAGGATTTTTCGGAATCTAAATTGTGATTATTGGACAGTTTCGTGGCTCGTGGATGGAGCAGAAGTATTATTCGAAGAATATGGTTTTAGGGGGGTTGCAAAGGTTGACTTTTTATTCGTTGGGATTCTCAAAAAACTTCCTTCACGAAAGTTGTAGAACGCGTCGATACGAGTTCGTGGACATGTAGAACGCGAGAATCGGAGTTCGTATGAGAAAGTTATGAGCGTTTGAAGTTTGTGGGAAAGTTATATAAATAGGAGTTTCCATTTTCGGAAACTTACTATTTCCATTTTCACATTTACCATTTCCGGAAATCAGAAATCCTCCGTTCTCTCTCATCACCAACGCTCGACCCGACCCGAACCCAGTGATCTGACCCGGATTTTCCGGCTATCTCCGGCGACCTCTAGCCTTGAAACCTGCACAGAACGATTCACCTCCCTCATGTGGTCGTCTCTGTGGCAGCCTCTTGGGCGATTCGTGGTGGAGGAAGTGCAGCAAGGCGGTGCAGTTTGAGGATTTCGGATCCGGTCGGAAATCCTTGTTCCGACGTCGGTGAGGCTTCAAGTCTTCTTGGTTGAGCTCAGAACAGCCTCCTTGATCGATCCTTGGTGGTTGTTTGGATCGATTCACGTGAAACTTTGTTCAACTCGGATTGGATTACTGTTCACGGCTTGTGAGGTAGTTTTCGACCCTTTATGCTTGTTTTCTGACTTCGAGCTAGTTATGAAAGTTCACAAGCATGCTTAGAGGAAGAACTTTGATGTTGGGAGTTTTGGGAAATATTGAGTTTTGACCGGCGGTGGTGCGCCACCGCCTGTGGCGGTGTTCCGGCGGTGTTACGGCCACTTAAGGAACTGTTTTTGGTATTATGTATGTTCTACTCGTTGATACGAGCGTTTTGATATATAATATGTAAATTTTGGAGTTCGTTTGGAATTGTTATGATTTTGCAGTTTCATACCGATCGATTTATTCGATCCGTGAGGATTCGAGCGTTCGATCGACTTGTGGTTTGTTCACATCGATTGTGTTGAATTCCGGGGACTTTGGGAGGTTTCGGATGTGGTTTCGCCTCATTTGGCGTTACCTTGGGAATTTTGGTTCGATTTAGGGTTTCGAACGTTATTCCTTGTAATTCGTTGACTGAATGAGAGCTGTAATTCCTTAGGTACGTGACGAGGTATTCTTTGGACAGCTATTTTGGGTGGTTTGGCTGCTTTGTTCTGTATTGAAGACGCAGCGGGAGTCCGAGGTGAGTAATCTCACAAGGTTCATTAATGAACGAATTACCTTTATCGTTTGGCGAGTAAATCTCACGATATTTGTTATGAGTAGGATCGATATGTGTTGTGAGTGGGATCGATACGTGTTATGAGTAGGATCGATATTTGTTATGAGCAGGATCAATATTTGTTATGAATATGGTTGATATTTGTTATGAGCATGAGTACCCTATTGTCTTGGAGTTATTAGGTTAACTACGACTATAGTTGGTATTAGTGGCATTCTGAGTGGATAACTATGTGTGTCTATATATATATTATGGGATGTATATATATATACATATGTATTCATGTATTAGTGGTTTCGTGGTGAATCTTTGTGATGATTGTCATGTAAAGCTTGTGTAGGAATATTAATTGGATGGTTGATATATGTGTGATGACTAGCCACGAATCTATGCGATGATCGCTATATGTGTGATGACTGGCGATATCTGCGTGAATCTATGTGATGACCAGCGATATCTATGTGATGATTAGTAGGGTGATTGCTATCTACGTGATGACCGGCAAAATCTATGTGATGATCGCTATCTATGTGATGATTGGCGATATCTTCGTGAATCTATGTGATGATCCTTGAAATCTATGTGATGATTAGTAGGATGATGAATATCTGCGTGATGATTGATGAAATCTGTGCGATGATCAGTGTGATGACTGCTCGGTAACGGAGCTGAATTGTTATTAAGTTAACAAAGATCGAGAGGACTGCTGTGATGGTTGGGGCTACCTACAGACGTTAGAGTGTGGGACTTCGATGACTACTTTATCTTGAATTGCTTGACTTAATATGACCTCCTGAACTAAATTATATGCAGGGGTTACTATGAATTGTTTTGCTTGTTTTGATATGTGATTGCCTTGATTTCTCCTTGATTGTATTGATTGATGGTTTGATTTACATTAAGAGCCATAGTGGTGATGAATTGTACTCTGTAGTGAGGATAGAAAGGTGATTCATTGTTTTCACCTTTGATGTCATGTTGATGACAAAAGCTCCTAGGGGGGAAAGGGAATGAGTGTGATGTTGGAATTCTCCGTAATGCGTTAGGATGGCGTCAAACATTGCTTGAGGAAGTCTTGTTTGACCGAAAATTGTGTAATTGGATGCTAGGATTGAGGTTCTGAGCATGAGACGTTAGTCACCAGTTGACTTATGTAAGCACAATATGGAAGGATATGGAATTGATGGCCGTAGGTGTGAGCTGTGTGTATATCGTGTTTAGGTTGAGGTGACTTAAGAAATGTGTTTTGCTTTGTGGTTTTGAGTTACACATACGAGCTTCATAAGCTTACCGGGTTTGTTGTGTCGCAACCCGGTGCACTATTCAATGGAATGGTGTAGGGGTTAATCCTGCAGGTCAGGGAAATCGTGGCTGAAGCTGAGGTGGCACTTTTGCAGGTTTACGGTAGGAAGCTATCTTTGTGACTTTACCGTTGATAAGGACTTCCGTTGTATAGTCACTCTGAGCTGCATTTACGTTTTACTTTGTTCTTGACAATTTAATTCGTAAGCATTGTAATATATAACTCTATGGAGCGAGTGTATATTAACTTTGAGGGTTCAGGGCATCGGTATGTACTTGGTTTAAAGGGAAAAGATTCTAGGTATTTTGTATTGATGACTGAACGTTCACGCGTGTATAATTATGAGGTTATATATATCGATTTTTATTTGTGTTAAAAATCAGGGGCGTGACATGATGACCGGTGGAATCTGTGCAATGATTAGTGTGACGACTGCTCGGTAGCGGAGCTGAATTGTTATTAAGTTAACAATAATCGAGAAGACTGTTGTGATGGCCGGGGCTACCTACAAACGTCAAAGTGTGGGATTACGATGATTACTATGATTTGAATTGCTTGACTTAGTGTGACCTCCTGAACTAAATTATATGCAGGAGTTACCATGAATTGTTTTGCTTGTTTTGAAATGTGATTTCTTTGTTTCTTCTTGATCGTATTGATTGATGGTTTGATTTATCTTAAAAGCCATAGTGGTGACTAATTGTACTCTGTGGTGAGGATAGGAAGGTGATTCATTGATTTTCACCTTTGATGTCATGTTGATGACAAAAGGCTTCCAGTAGGGAGGGAATGAGTGTGATTCTGGAATTCGCCATAGGGCGTTAGGATGACATCAAACATTGCTTGAGGAAGTCTTATTTGACTGAAATTTGTGTAATTAGATGCTAGGATTAAGGATCTGAGCATGAGGCTTAGTCACTAGTTGACTTACGTAAACACGATAAGGAAGGATATGGAATTGATGGTTGTAGGTGTGAGATATGTGCTTATCGTTGTTTAGGTTGAGGTGACTTAAGAAATGTGTTTTGTTTTGTGGTTTTGAGTTTACTCATCCGGGCTTGCAAAAGCTTACCTGGTTTGTTGTATAACAACCTGGTGCACCAGTCAAACGGTGTAGGGGTTAATCTTGCAGGTCAGGAAAATCGTGGCTGATACTGAGGTAGCGTCAATTGCAGCTTTACGGTAGGAAGCCATTTTGTGACTTTACCGTTATTAAGACTTCCGCTTGTGGTGAGCTCTAAGGAGCATTTACGTTTTATTTTGTTGTTGACAATTTAATTCGTAAGCTTTTGTAATATATGACTCTACAGTGCGGGTTAATATTGACATAGTGGGTTCAGGGCATCATTATTTATTAGTTTAAGGGGAAAATGTTTCCAGGTTTTTGTTATTGATGGCTGAACAATCATGCATGTATAATTACGAGATTATATATCGATTTTTATTTGTGTTAAAAATTAGGGTCGTGACATGTACAACCAATCTATTAAAAATAACTATATTGATACTTTTGGTAACAGTTTTTAGTATAAAACGCGAATAATATACGTATAGATGTATTTTTAAAAAAAATATATATGTACTTCGTAATTTTAAAGATGAATCATTAAGGTGGCGTTCGGTAACGTTTTCAAGTCATCTTTTTCATTTTATAAAATGAAAATGGCTTGAAAATGCGTTCGTTGGTCTGTTTTCAAAAATGCAGAAAATAATTTTTGAAAATAATTTTTTATTTTACTCGTAAAACAGGAAAACGACAAATAAACGTTTTCACCTTTTCATTCTCATATTTTAGAAAATACGGAGATATATTTTCTAAAACAAAGAAAAAAAAGAATGTGCTCTCTTCTTCCATATTCTCACGTCGCTATCTTCTTCTCAGGTCTCTCTCTCATCTCTAGTCGCAATCTTCTCTTGTTTTTGAAAATTGTTTTCGGAATAAGCTACCGGACACATTTTCGGATCTCAAAAATCCAATCTTGTTTTCTCGTTTTTATTTTCAAAATCGGTTTTTGAAAAATCATTTTTAAAAACGTTACCGGACAAGCCCTAAATTTCCTGTACTTTTGAACCCAAAAATACTATACACGTATTATAAATGACTTTTACTTTCCTGTAAATTAAAAAAAATTATTAATTTATACACATATTATGAAACAAAAATGAATATAAATTAATAATTTTTTTCAATTAAAAAAATAATCTGTTAATTAACTAAAATTATTTTGCCAAATTTTTCAACAAACTATTACATGAAATGTTCATAAAATACACGTATGTCTCAGGGACTATTTATTGTGCATAATAGTAGAATAAATTACAAGCCTAAGTACATATTCAAGTGTGGAGCTACTTTTATGGTAAAAATTTGGGAAGTGGCTATAGGAAAATTTTTTCAATTCAATCTAATTTTCTTTTTCTTTCTAACAAAATTAAAATTTGGTTAGTTCAAACGCTTATCTATCTCTCAAAAAACGAAGGGACAAATTATTCAAAAAGCAATCAATTGTTACTTCATTCAACTTTTTCTTATGCATCTTTAGAAGTGGGTTATTTTGTGTATTAGTCCCCATATTTTTTATATCGGTTGTCGCTCAAAAAATGAACTTCTCCATTAATATCCTATATCAATAATACAATTAATTACATCTCTTTCCTGTTTTTTTTTTCTTTTTTTGAGAAAAATTGATAAGTTCATTGATTAGTCAAACAAAAAACAGAATATCTAAGGTTTATATTCTCTGAAAGAATTTGTAATTCGTTAAAGCCACTTGCTCCAAATTAGTTGGAAAGCATAAGTTCACTAAGCAAAAAGTGAATCATAGATGTTATGTTATTGCATTTTTTGTTTTCAAAGTTAAACATGTAAATCAGTCTCGAGCTTATACACTATGAAAAACAGATATAATATATATATATATATATATTTATATATTATCAAGAAAAAACAGATAGAGTAGGAAATACACCACTTTTGTATTAAGGCTTTAAGTTCCGAAACTTACCTCTTGGGATTTTTTGTTAGGGGTTGATTTGAACAGCTACTTGCTAACAGAGTCATGGTTTATTTTTTTGTTGACAACACCTTGGAGGATCTTATGTAAAACAGTTTCATAGCGTGCTTCGTGTAGGTACAAGTTTTGACTAACTTGATGTATTGGCATTCCCATACAAAACATTGGAGTATCTTACAAGCTGATCCAAGAGAATCTCAAGTAAATGCATCCATGTATATATGGTCAGTCCTGTGTGTTAATTAGTGGTTGGTCTAGGAAAGTATCTTTGGGGTTTAATATTGTTTATTTAAAGATATTTTTCTGTTTGCCAAATTGTGTAATTGATTTCCTAAGTATTTTAGGCTTTGGTGTCTTTATTTGATTATCTTTAACACAAAAGATTATTTTCTTGTAGAAGTCGAATTAGGTTGTATTCTGTTTGATTGAGTATTGCGCAGCCCCTTAATATGTATTTGTGGAAAAAGACGGTCAGAGAAGTAGAGACGCAAGAATTAGTTTGGTAGTCTTGCTTGCTTGAGACGGTTTTGTCATAAGAGTCAAAGACACTTGTTCCATGCTTAAGTGTTCTTAGTCGTGTTCCTCATATGCATAGATTCTCTTGAGATCAGTAGTGAGGCTGTGAAGAAAGAAGAGCGATAGTTGGTGATCGTTCAAGTGAAGGAGTTCAAGATTAAAGACAAACTTCTCATTAGTTTTGTCTAGTGATTGTAGCCGAGCTAGTGCTACTTGAGTTTGTAAAGAACATATCCTTCATCATATGTTAATTGTTCTTATTTTGGATTCTCAAGAGTAAGAGCCCCGCAATGTTTTTAATCTCATATTTGAGGTTTTCACTGTGTAACCAAAAATCCTTGTGTTCTGTTTGAATTTTTGGTTTCTGCTCAATAAGGATTGAAACGTGACTATCAATCCCCATTTTTTAGAAAACACGTTCTGTTCTTGTATTTTCACTTCGTTTACAAATCCCTAAATATGACCATTCTATATAAACAAAGGAAGACATGGAATGAGTAAATCTTGGCGCATAGAGTTATATACATCCATTAATTGAATCATATAAAAGATGCAAGACATAAAAGATGCACACTCTTCTAAAACACTCATAAAAAAGTGTACAGAGGATCGAGAGTATTAACTAAGAGTGGAAGTCAGAAGAAAAGGGAAAGCTTCCAATATTTCATATGATATATATTTTGGGGAATTTAATTCTACACCCAAATTCACATACACCTTTTAGATTAAACCCATCTATAAGATTGTTTTAATATACACCCAAACATATTAATTAGGTTTACTTTAAAAAAAAACCTACTAAATAGGATAAATATTAAAACTCATTGTTGTTAAGAATTACTAAAGCTACCACCATCCCCAAACTTTATGCAGATGCAAGTCTTGAAACGGTTACCCAATGACATTGCCCAGAATTAATCAACTCTTGATTCCAACAATTGAAATCAATACCTAGGTTGGAGGTTATGTAATCTCCACATTCAAAAGCCTAATCTAAATCAATACCTGGGTTGGAGGTTATGTAATATCCACATTCAAAAGCTGGAATTATAGGTGCCTAAGTCATTCCCTAAATGATTTAGGTACAAATTGTGAACTCCCTGAATGATATGTACCTAAATCATTTGCTTATTTTAAAACCCACATGATTTTTAAAACCTGAATGATAGAAAAAATTATGCAATTTTACCAATGGTTCATTCTACCTAAGTTATTCCCTGATTGATAGTTACAAATTGTGAACTCCTAAATGATACCTAAATCATTTGCTTATATTAAAACTCACATGATATTTAACACATGTACGTACGATAGGAAAAATTATACAGTTAAGCCTATGGTTCATCTAGAAATACCAAAATTAGCAAGTGAAATTTAATGACAAGGGTGTTCGATTATTCTATTTCATTTCCAGTAAATGAGGTGAAATGAATATTTTACTAAAAAGTCAACAATTATATTCAATCAAAAAGGTAAAATAGTCATACTAAAAAAAACAAGAAAAATCATAATAGACTTAAAACCTATAAGCACTACTAGAAATTTCACCAATGGCACCTCTTTTTTAGCCACTAAAAATCATCAGTGTGCAAAGAGAACAGTATCACACTGATTTGAAAAATCATTGGGACTTATCAGTGGGTATTAAGTAGGGTAAATGACCCATATATATATATATATATATATATATATTATTGAGGAGCCTCTGTTATCAGTGGGTATTAAGTAGGCCAAATAGTCCAAATGTGCATGCAAATGGGCCCTTCTTTCCACTGTCAAGCTATTTGCAGAACTGATAGATGAAGAAATTTGAATTGGGCTCAATTTTTACGATATTTTATGATACTGGTGTCCATCAACTTGGGGGTTTCTCCGTTTTTGATAATCAGTGGTAACCATTGGATCTATTGAGATCTTAACTAACGACAAATACAAAAAGCCACCTCTCTCCCTGTCAATCTCTCGCACTTTTCAGTTTAACCCTAGATCTTTCTCTCTCTGGTTCATCTAGATCCATCTCTCACACTTCTCTATCTCTCTCTCTCTCTCTCTCTCTCTCTCTAACACGGAGAACCCACACACCGACAGTGATGTCTGTACAAATTTTTGTGCTTTCTTTTGCTCTCTGCTTTTTTGTTTTGCTTCAGTTGACGACAATCTTGGAGATGTTGTTGCAGTGCATTCGGCAGAGCTCTGGTATGCTGCTCGGCGCTTAGATTCTCTCTACAAAGGTTTGATTTTAAGAGGGTCTATAGTTTTGGGGTTAAGGTTTCTTTCCTATTCGGGTTGCACAAATGGAGTCTCTCATTGAGAATAAGTTCAGGTTGGGACGGAAGATTGGTATCGGCTTCTTTGGGGAGATCTATCTTGGTTCGTCTTTTGTGATTCTAATTATGTTTTGTGGTCAAAATTGGATTTGAGGATTTCATGGAGGTGCTTAAATTATTGGTCTTTTTGTTGTTGTAGGTACGAATATTCAGACAAGCGAAAGAGGTTGCGATTCAGCTGGTGAGTGTTGCTGTTGCAATTGAGCTCCTCATGTTGACTTTTGTTTTGATGCTTACTCTGTTATGTTTAATGCCAATTTGTATATGAAAATTGTATATAATCTGTGCTCTAAAAAGGCTTATGAGTTTATGGTATGCTTGGTACACATGCTTCAGGTTTCGGTTTATTACTAATGCCATTAAACAATAGGTTTGGGGAACAAATAGTTCTTAGATCAATGGAATTTCTGGTTTTGTCAATTGACTTGGTGGTATAAGCTTGATTTTTCATGTACTCTTCCAGTTCTGGTTTGTATGCATCACAATCGCCTGGAGGCTATGAATTTTAGGTTATAAAGAAGAATCAATACCACTGGAGAAAGAGGGCCAAATCATCTAATTTCCTTGTTTCTTTCTGATAGCTAGAAGAAGACGAAGCAAGAAAATGAAGCAAAATGTATTTCAGAGTCTGATAAAAGTACAAGAGGTCATCAGGTATTTATAGTAGTAAACTAAACCTATAGATGACTTGCACAAGAACACGTGTCAAGCATCCAACTCTCATCACATAACAATCACACAAGCTGAGCTAACAAACCAGTAACAGACTTAGGACAATTAACAAAGCTAATTAAGAAGACGAAGTTAACAAATTAACTCTAATTAGTAATTAACTAATTAGCTAACTAAATAGCTAACTAAACTAATTAACTATATAATCCTAATACCCCTCCTCAGCTTGATGGGGAGGAAGTAGCATCAAGCTGGAGCATAAGTATGAGTGTTGAGGTGAGCAAAGGCCTTTAGTGAATAGATCAGCCAGTTGATCTTTGGAGGTGACAAACTGAAGCTTGAGAGAGCCAGCCTTGACCTGATTTCTGGTGAAGGGAACATCTACTTCAATATGCTTGAGTTTAGAGTGATAGACTGGATTGGTAGCCAATGCAAGAGCAGAGATATTGTCACAGTGAAGAACTGGGACATCATCCAAAGTGACATGAAGATCACGAAAGAGATGTAAGAGCCACAAAATCTCAGAAGTTGTATCTGCCATACTCCGGTATTCTGCTTCAGTGGAAGAAGGAGACACAGCAGTCTGCTTTTTGCTACACCAAGAGATTGGGGCATCATGAAACAAAAGAACAAACCCAGTGGTGGATTTCCTATCATTGGGGTCACCAGCCCAATCTGCATCACAAAAGGCTCGAAGATAAGGCAAGCTACTGTTGGGAGAACCCCTCCTAAAATCTATGCCTTGATGCATGGTGTTCTTAACATAACGAAGTATCCTTCTGGCAGCATGAAGATGAACATCAGTAGGACAATGCAAGAACAGACAAACTGAATTAACAGCATAAGTGATATCTGGCCTTGTGAAGGTAAGATACTGAAGACAGCCAACCAAACTTCTAAACTGAGTAATATCTTGTGACTGTAAGGGAATACCAACATCCTTCAAAAGTTTAATACCTGACTTGCAAGGTGTAGAATGAGAATGATAGTCATCTAGACCAGACTTATGCAACAAATCTCGGGCATATTTCTGTTGTGTAACAAACAAACCATTTGGCAGATACTCAATCTCCAGTCCAAGAAAGAAATGTAGTTTGCCCAAATCTTTCATATCAAACTCACTCTGAAGGGCAAGTTTAGTTGAAGTGATAAGAGATTCACAATTACCAGTGATGATAATGTCATCTACATATAGTAGAAGAAACACATAGTCTGTGTGACGCTGTTTGGCAAAGAGACTTGGGTCAGCATATGAAGTAGAGAAGCCAATAGCAGGTAAAAAATTGGTGAACCTTTCATTCCAGGCCCTAGGAGCTTGCTTCAGGCCATAGAGAGACTTATGTAGCTTGCAGACAAGCCTAGGAGCAGAAGGATCAACAAAACCACCAGGTTGAGTCATGTAGACTTCTTCACTCAACCGTCCATGTAAGAATGCATTCTTGACATCCATTTGATGAAGATTCCATGCATGATGAGCAGCAAGACAGAGAATAAGTCTGACAGTAGTGTGTCTAACCACAGGTGAGAATGTTTCATCATAATCTACTCCATATTCCTGACTAAAACCTCGAGCTACAAGTCTGGCTTTATGTCTAGCAATGGAGCCATCAGCATTTCTTTTAACTTTGAAGAGCCATTTGCAAGAAACAAGGTTTTTGTTGGCAGGTAATGGAACAAGAGACCAAGTATTCTGCTGCATAAGTGCATTATACTCTTCATCCATAGCATGTTTCCACTCAGGAATTTTAAGTGCCTCTTTGTAATTGGAAGGCTCAGTAGCACTGGGGTCTAGACTAAGATGTGAAAGAAGAGCTGTGAAACATTTCTTCTTTTGGATCCCTCTCTTACTTCGAGTGAGCATAGAATGAGAATTACTTACAGAGGGTGTGATGCCATCAACAGGATGAAGAATATTAGATTCAGATACTTGAGCCGAGGGGTTATAGTTGGAGTCACAGTTGAGAATCATAGAAATGTGACCATTACCAGGTTCAGCAGACACAGATATAACTCCATCAGTTTCAGCAAATCGAATGCAAGTATCAGCCAGAGGTTCAAATGCATTGTGTGAAGAAGAATTAGCATTAGATGGTGATGAGAGAATAACATCAGGATCATTGTCAACAAAGTCACATGCAGCACTAACAACAGGAGACTCAAAAATCTCATTGTGACAGGTTGGTTCAACAATATGTAGAGAATTAGAAGGATGATCACCTGTATGAACGTGTGGAGATGATGGTGAAGAAGAGAGAACAGGTGTAGGCATAATGTGCTGAGTGTGAGACTGATTTTGAGTCAAGCAAGTATCTACTGGAACAGTTTGGGGTGCTTGAGCATGAGGTGAACTGAACTGATCAAATACCGAGTCAATCCCATTTTTCTTATGCAGAACTTTAGTGTTACAACCAGCATAAGGGAAAGAGTTTTCTTCAAAGAACACATGCCTTGAAATTATATATTTTTTAAGAGATGAACTGTAACAAATATAGCCTTTATATCCTACTGCAAAACCAATGAACACACATCTGACAGTCTTAGGTTGAAGTTTGTTTGATCTATAAGGAGCCATAAGTGGATAGCAGGAACAGCCAAACACTCGAAGCATAACAACATTAGGCACAGTCTGATACAACACTTCATAAGGGGATTTCATAAGAAGAACAGATGTAGGCATCCTATTGATCAAGAAGGCAGCAGTAGCACAGGCATGAAACCAAAAATGGTTGGGAAGAGATGCATGCTGAAGAAGTGTGACTGCAGTTTCTCTAATGTGTCTATTTTTCCTTTCTGCTATGCCATTTTGTTCTGGAGTGTAAGGGCAAGATATTTGATGGATGATACCTGACTGTGCTAGGAATCCCTCGAACTGATTACTTGTGTATTCACCACCACCATCACTTCTTAGAGCTTTTACTGAAGTATTGAACTGAGTTTGCACAATTGCACACAGAGATTTGAAGTAACCCAAGACTTCATTTTTATTTTTCATTGGAAACATCCAAATGAACCTTGTACAATCATCAATGAACAATACAAAGTATTTGTAGCCATCTAGAGATAGATGAGGAGCAGGGCCCCAAACATCAGAGTGTACAAGTGCAAAGGGTGAACTACATCTGGACTGAGAACTAGGAAAAGGGAGTTTGTGAAATTTGCCTAACAAACATGACTCACATACTGCACTATCATTCTCAATAGATGAGTGTACTATACTAGACTTCTCAAGCATGACCTTTATCACTTCATTGGTGGGATGACCAAGTCTCTGATGCCACAATGACTGCTTGATTTTCTGACCAATATAAGCTGAATGGTGAGGTGCAGATGTAGCCTTATTTTGTGACTGAAGATTATTGAGACCTGTTGAAGAATGAGAAGTAACTGAAGTAGTTGCTGCAGTTTTTGGTTGATCAAATGGTATAGGATATAACCCTTGCTTACTCAGTCCCTGGTATAAAATTTTGCCCTGCACCTTGTCCTGTATGATACACATAAATTCATCAAACCAAACAGAGCAATTGTTCTGTTTGCACAATTGATAAATGGAAAGTAGGTGTGCAGCAAGTTCAGGAATTAACAGAACATTGTTAAGTTTAAGTAATCCCAGCATTGCATCACCAGAATGTGTGATATGGAGTTGTTTACCATTACCAATCTGGACCCCATCATTGGTTGGATATGAAGTGATGTTGTTGAGGAGTTGCAGGT